>JAPPVO010000017.1:80743916-81037380 GCA_030407325.1 Camellia japonica
TGCTAACCGGAGGATGTTGAGCCATCAGAACTAGCGAATAATCTCTCACTAGAGTGGAAGCAGAAGGCTGAGCCTGACTGGGCATAGGTAAAGTAAAAGGTGACTGCTGGACTGGTGAATTATGCCCAACCCTCCTCTGCCTCGTAACCGGTCGGAGTGAAGCAAACACTGTGTAGCGACCCTGATTTCTTCGTAAGTCTTTATTTATTTATTATTACTTGATTTTATTTTTGGCTTTATTAATTGTGTGGTTACATGAGAATTTAATGTGATATTTAATTAGTTTCATGTGGTATTTAATTATATATAATTAATCTGAATATTTATATTTATATATTTATATATATATTAAAATAGAAAATATTGATATAAATTTTATATAAGATATTTATATTTATATATGTTATATTTGGGATTTATTTGTATAATATAATATAATAAGAAATTAGGTTATTATATAAATAATATAATACAAGTAGTCAACTAGGTTTAGAAGTTAATGGGGAAAAAAAAAAAACAGAGCAAGCCGTGAGAGAGAGAGAGAGAGAGATTAATCAAAACACAGTGTTGTGTGTGGCTGTGTATGGCCTAAAAAGGGACGACGGAAGAGGAGAAAAGAAAAAGGAAGAAAAAGATTAGGGTTTTGTTTTGGTGGCTCCATTAGTTCTTCAAATAATTCTTTGATCTTCAAAAAAATATTGTAAGTACAAAACCCACTTCTCTTGATTTATGTATAATTCGTTGTTTTTATTTATTTATTTTTATTTATTTGATGTTAGTTTAATTTTGTATTTACATAAAGATGATAGATTGATTTTAATTATTTTGATTAGTGGTGTATGTAAAGTTTAGGGTTTTTAGATGATTGATTGACGTTAATTATTTTGATTAGTTGTGTATGTAAAGTTTAGGGTTTTTAGATGATTGATTGATTTTAATTACTTTGATTAGTTGTGTATGTAAGGTTTAGGATTTTTAGATAATTGATTGATTTTAATTATTTTGATTAGTTGTGTATGCCAGGTTTAGGGTTTTTATATGTATTTATTTTCTGGTTGTAATCACACTCATAGATATATGAAATTAAAATAAATTAGGAACCCATAGATAAATTCCTTACACTCCACCATGACTCCATGGATTGTTGTTTTATTTGAGTGTTGGTGAGAAAGAGTGTATAAAAAAAAAAGTGAGGATTATGAGATTTATTTGAATGCCTTAGGCTTGGCATTGTCATGTTTGTTCTCATGAGTGAAATGTTTTGTATATGTATATTGTTGTCTCGTTCTCAGGAGTAGACGAGTGCTTTGATTTACGCGCGTACGTATATGCTAACCATCTGGGAAGTGTGAGTCAAACTCAGTACGATATCCCTGTGCAAGTTTGGCTTCGGAGTGGTGTTAGGTATATGGGAGGCACATGGGATATATGTGTAGGCCGGAAATAAAAGGCCGAAGTGGTGGAGTTAAGGTACAAAGAATTTAATTATGAGTTTATTGTTATAGTGTGAATTGTATTGATTTGTACAGGTTAAAAAATAGTAAACGACCTCGATAAATTATGAAATTTGAGCAGAGGCATGTATACGTGATTCTAGACAAATTTTGTGTTTTAACTTTTTATTAAAAAGATCAATTATAACTTATAATCGGATGATCTTGGTTATTATAGTTTTGATTCATTTTAACAATGCAGATTTTAGAGGCTGTTTTAACCCATGAAACGAGCTCATTTTTATTGGTTTCGCATAAACTAAAGTAAAACATTATTCTGAACACTTTTCGTGTTTTGAACTTTTCCCCAAAAAAAATTCATCTTACATCAGTTTCTTTGCGTTTTCAGTTCCAGATTTTTCGATCGAATTTTAGTTGGCATTTTCTATTAAGTTTTTCTCCAACTTGTTCAGTTTCTACTAAATTCCTCCGCAATATCTTTTAGGAAATTTGATTATGTACAACTTTTGTTCTTTGAGTTTTGGTTAATTCGAATTATTTAAGCATGAAACGGTACATTTTTGTAATTTTTCAGCAAGTTACTTATGATCAAATTATACTAACTTTTTTTTTTTTTGCAGGATGGTGGGTCTTACTAACTTTTTTTATGTAGGGCTGATCCACCATATTTTTATTTCTATTT
Source organism: Camellia japonica (assembly GCA_030407325.1). Classification (NCBI taxonomy): domain Eukaryota; kingdom Viridiplantae; phylum Streptophyta; class Magnoliopsida; order Ericales; family Theaceae; genus Camellia; species Camellia japonica. Next base: position 80,746,053 of record JAPPVO010000017.1, read on the forward strand.
TGTTTATTTTATAATCAATTTATATTTCGTTGTGTACAGGCAAGAAACTAAATGCCACCGTATCTCGGGAAACTATTTAAGTTATTTTTTATGACTTTAATATTGGGATAATTTGGCATGGTTTGTAACCGTATATTATTTAAGTTATTTTGACTATGTATTGTTACTTTAATGTTTGAGGTATTGGTTAGTTATGAAATTATGGTTGATGGTTTGGTTGGCGTTAGTTTTTTTGTTTCACCCCTAGGATTTGGATGATGGAATATTAATTGGGATTTAGTCCTAATTTAATATTTAATTGTCCAATTTTGGGGCGTGACAATTTGGTATCAGAGCTCTAGGTTACCCTAGACTTGTGAGAGTTTAGGTGATCCTCGAATTGTGGAAACATGGGTTCACTGGTTTAGTTTGATGGTTGAATTTATCCTAAGTATTTGTGAATGAATTTTTGTGTTTTTAACTTGAAGGTGATGGCTGGAAGGTATCTTTAATCTTTTTCAAGAGCCCATTAGAGTACTTTTTGATGCCGGTGCCTCTCATTCGTTTATATCTAGATAGTTTGTAGAAAGAGAACATCCTGTAACTACCTCATTATCTAGACCTATTCGTGTTGAGACCCCTTTAGAAGGGGCAATTACTCTTTATGAGATGTATAAAGATTTTGAGATTGACTTTGCGGGCAGAGTCTTGTATGTGGACCTAATTATGTTAGGGTTTGAGGGATTTGTAATTATTTTGGGTATAGATTGGCTGCGAAAATACTTTGTGACTCTAGATTGTGCTGGAAGGACTGTAAATATAAATATTCTCGGTATCTCACGGCTTACCCACACTTCTAGCGATGGAGAAGAGTCGGTGATGACGAGTTTTCTATGCTCAATAGAAATCCTTAAGCAGGATATTAGTGAGGTAGATGTGGTGCGTGAGTTTGAGGATGTATTTTAGGAGATACCTGGACCTCCACCTCAACGGGTAGTAGAATTTTACATTCACCTAGTGCCGGGAACTACACCAATTTCTAAAACGGCATACAGAATGGCACCTAAAGAGCTTGTGGAGATGAAGAAGCAACTGGAAAAGATGTTTCAGAAAGGGTTCATTCATTCAAGTAACTTCCCGTGGGGAGCACCCGTGATCTTTGTTTCCAAGAAAGATGGCACTCTCCGCATGTGCATAGATTACAGAGAGCTAAACAAGGTGACTATCAAGAATAAGTGTCCGCTACCTAGAATTGATGACTTGTTTGATCAGTTGAAGGGAGCAGCCATGTTCTCTCAGTTTGATCTCAGAATGGGTTACCATCAGATGGGTATGTCAGAGGAAAGTATACCGCTTACTGCTTTTTGGACCCAGTATGGGTTGTACGAATTTCCTGTAATGCCTTTTGGTTTGACCAATCCTCCTTCCTATTTCATGGACTTGATGAACATAATTTTTCAACAGTATCTAGATAAGTTTGTGATTTTCTTCATAGATAATATTCTGGTGTATTCTAAGAATGAAAAAGAACACAAAGAACACTTGAAAGTCGTGTTGCAGACTTTGAGAGAGTAGCAGTTATACGCTAAGTTTAGTAAGTGTCACTTTTGGGAGAAAGAAGTTTAATTTTTGGGACATGTTGTATCCAATCAGGGGATATCGGTAGATCTTAAAAAAGTTGTTGTGGTCAAAGAATGGAAGCAGCCCACGAACCCCACAGAGGTGAGAAGTTTTTTAGGACTAGCCGGTTATTACAGGAGATTTATAGATAAGTTTTCCACTATTGCAGCACGAATGACCAAGTTGACCCGCAAGAATGTGAAGTTCGTATGGACAGATGATTGTGAAAGAGCTTTCCAGGAGTTAAAGCAATAGTTGACTACAGCATCAGTGTTAACTATACTAGTACAAGGGGAAAAGTTAGTTGTGTTTACTGATGCGAGTGGATCTAGGTTGAGATGTGTGTTGATGCAGCATCAGAAGGTTGTATCTTATGCTTCTCGACAGTTAAAACCTCATGAGAGACGATACGCAACTCATGACTTAGAGTTGGCAGCAGTTGTTTTCGCGTTGAAAGTGTGGCGACACTACTTGTTTAGGGAGCGCTTTGAGTTGTACACAGATCACAAGAGCCTCAAATATCTTTTTTCTCAAAAAGAGTTGAACGTGAGGCAACAGAGGTGGGTTGAATTTGTCAGTAGTTATGATTTCGAGATCCTTAAACACCCGGGGAAAGGAAATGTGGTCGCAGATGCACTTAGTTGACAACATGGGATTATAGCTTCTTTGATGATTCAAGAATGGAAGTCTTTAGAGTTAATTTTGATGCATGATGTTCAACCAATAGAGAGTGCTGAGAGGGCATACATTGGTAGTTTGAACGTGCAGCCGACGTTACTGGGTAAAGTTCGTCAGATGCAGAATTTAGATGGGTTTCTCGTCAGCAAGCTCAATGACCTTGTAGTGGATTTGATCAATGATTGTCCTACTGATTGGTCTATGGACTCAGATGGGGGATTGCAATTCAAGGATAGGTTGTATGTACCTAACATTGTTGAATTGAGGAAAGAGATTATGGATGATGCCCATAGGTCCCGATACATCATTTACCCTGGTGGGACTAAGATATACCATGACCTGAAGAGGACATTTTGGTGGAAAGGTATGAAGATAGGCGTAGGAGAGTATGTTTCTCGATGTTATGTGTGCCAACAGGTTAAGGCAGAACACCAACAACCGTTTGGACTTTTGCAGCCTTTCGAGATCCCTACTTGGAAATTGGAGTACATCTCTATGGATTTCGTAGACGGATTGCCACGGTCTAAGCGAGGCAATGAATTTATTTGGGTTATAATGGATCGACTCACCAAGTCTGGTCATTTTATTCCTATCAGTGTTCACCAAACTGCGGATAAACTAGCTAGGCTATATATTCAGGAGGTGGTGCGACTTCATGGTGCACCGGTTTCTATAGTTTTGGATCGTGATCCATTATTTGTGGCAGAGTTTTGGGAGAGTTTTTAATATGCTTTGGGTGCTAGGTTAGACTTGAGCACAACTTATCATCTTCAAACAGATGGGCAAACTGAGTGGCTAAATCAGATCTTGGAGGATATGTTGAGAGCTTGTGTCCTCGATCTTGGTGGTAGTTGGGAAGAACACTTGCCATTGGTGGAGTTTATTTATTTCAAGATGGCCACTTTTGAGGCTTTGTATGGGAAGCCATGTCGATCACCTGCTTGTTGGATGGAGGTATGAGATGCACCATTGTTAGAGCCAAAGTTGGTAAGAGAGACCACGGAGAAGGTGAAATTATTCGAGAACGTATTAAGACTACACAAAACCGTTAGAAGAGTTACACTGATAGAAAACGTAAGGGGGTTGAGTTGAATGCTGGAGATTTTGTGTTTTTTAAGGTCTCGCCGATAAAGGGTATCATACGGTTCGGAAAGAATGAAAAGTTGGCACCTAGATTTGTGGGACCATACGAGATCACTGAGAGGATTGGTAATGTGTCTTACAAATTAGCTCTCTCACCTGCTTTAGCTATGATTCACAATGTGTTCCATGTATCTTTATTGCAGAAGTGTGTGCAACACCCTTCCCAAGTAGCATCATCAGAAGTGTTGGAGATTAGTGACGATCTAACGTATGCGGTGTGACCGGTTACTATTCTAGATCGGGATGTAAAGCAGTTGCGACACAAGAAAGTGAACTTGGTTAAAGTGCAATGGAGCAAGGATAAGAATGATATCACTTGGGAATTAGAAGAGAAAGTTCGGCGTATACACCCGAAACCTTTTTGCTTAGTACTCTCTCCTATCGAATCTCGAGACGAGATTCTTTTGAAGTGTGTATATTGTTATAGACACACCATTTTTTACCGTCCTCAAGACTCGGTTGTGCTTGCAGGTACATCCAGCCCCGAGTTCGATTGCTCATCGGGTATTCGACTTTCGCGGCGGAACGTCACAGGTTTGAGCTTTCCAAACCCTGTATCCTTTATGCCCCATTCTTGGACCATGACTTGGTCCTTTCAAAATGTGTTTCTTGGTGCACTGCCAGCCCCCTTTTGGGCCTACCGGCCTTCACCTTGTTGCTGCCGGCCATTTATTAAGCCTGCCGGCCATCAATGAGCCACTGCCAGCCACCACTGATGGCCGGCAGCACCCCTGTCTCAGCAGGTTTCACTCCAAATCTTTTGAGCCAGCTGGAATCCTTTCATCTCCCCTCCATACACGTGTATTGAGGGATGAAGCTCTTGCCAAGCTTCTTGAAGAAGCTTTGCATTGTTTTCCCTCTATATAAGGAGAGGCCTCTCTCCTTAGCAGAGGTCAGCCATTTTAGAAGAGACATAGCTCTCTCTCTATATATATTTCTTACTCTCTCTCTATATTGTTGTGGTTTAGTCCATTTTTCTTGCACTTTTACACTACAACACATAGAGATAGACCACCACCATTGGATTGAGGTTCTTGGGAAGGTTACTTGAGCTCTGAAAGTAAATTTTTGGCCCTGAGGTTGCTGGTTTCGAAGTTGGTCTTCAATGGTGAGTTTTTTCCCCATTTTAGCACTTTTTTGTATCTCATTTTGGCCATTCTTGCATATTGTTTTAGGCCTTGCTTTCAACTAAAAAAAGTCTTGTATTTAAGTGCTTTTGGTAGTGGTTTAAGGTCTTTGTTCTGTTGAGGGTCTTCAACCCTCTTGTTGGCCTTGTTTGGCCTTGTTTTGAGCCATGCCTTAGGGCCTTCGAGGTAGTCTTGGTTTGGCCTTCTAACCACTGAAATCCAGTGGATTTTCAGTGGTAGGCATGTGGTTTTGAGGTCTCAAACCAGAGGGGGTGACCCCCTCTCTTTTGGTTTTTGTTTGCTTGCATTTTTGGCCTTCCAAAGGAGCATGCCTCTCTGTACTTTTGAGGCTTGGTTCAGGCCTTTTTTTGTGACTTTTAGGATCTTCCTTGGCTCTTTCCATGGCTGGTTTGGTCACCTTTTGCATGCTTCATACATGTGTAGTGTAATCCCATGTGTGGCTCATCAAAGTGGCATGTCTTTCTTGCATGTGTTGGCTCCATTTCAGTAGGTTTTTGGTGATGTTTTATGATGCCTTAGATCTTTTTTGGGTTGGTTTTGTCACTCCATGCATGTATAATACACTTGTAGTGTAAATCTCATCAACTAACTTTATATGCTTCTTGCTTTAGCATGTTATCCTAGCTTATGTTGAGTCCATTTCAACATGTTTTTGGTGATGTTTTTCCATGTCATGACTTTGTCCATAGCTGGTTTGGTCATCCTTTGCATGCTCCATATACTTGTAGAACAAATCTTACTTACTAGATTTATGTGCATGATGTTTTGACTCATCATCCTAGCATATTTTCGCTTTGCTCCAGCATGATTTTATTCTTGTTTTGGGCTGTTCTAGGACTGTTTTGGGTTTCCATGGCCATATCACTTATGTTTTGTATAGCTATAGTGTAAATGCTTAGGCTAGCCTTGGGTTTTGAGGCCCCTACCATGCCATACATGTGATGTTTGCATGCTTTGCCATCATTCTAAATGTTATTTCAGTCCATGAAATGTGGTCATACACTTGCATTTGACATGCTTTTAATGCCTTGGAGCCTTGGCTCTTTATGCCTCATGAATGGATCATTGTGCATGCCATTAAGCCTAGGCCTTTGGGTCATCATATCAGTGCATTTTTGGTCTTGTTATACCATGATGTAACTCTGTTTTATGCTGTCCAATTCATGCCATGTTTGGTTTCAATAGGTGTAGTGCATTGCCTCTTTTGTAGCCTTACATGCTCCATGTTTTTGGCCTTGGGTTCTAGCTTGTGTTGGCTAGCTTCGAGCTTGTTTTTGGTCTTGTTTGGACCTGCCTTGGGACTATTTTAGGTTCCCTTAGCCCTTTGGGGCTTGCTTTGTATGGCCATGGCTTAAGTCCCTTTGCTAGTTCTTAGCTTTTGAGCTTCATGCATGCCATGCTTGTGTTATGTGTGTGATTTGGCATCATTCCTAACATCATTTCAGAGCATGTAGTATTGTCATACTTGCATGCTTTTCACTCCTTAAGTGTACTTAAGAGTTGCACCTTTATGCCTTAATTCTTGGGCCCATTAGCATGCATGCTTGTCTAGCATTTTGTACCATCAATTCAGCACTTGTTGGCCACTGATTTGAGCATGGCTGAGGTCAGCCCACATTGGTTTAAGTCCATCTTTTGCATGTTGTTGCATGCTTGTCACCTTGCATGTGTTGCATGCTTGCATGTTTGCATGTTGTTACATGCTTAGCCATTTTTGCATGTTGTTGCATGCTTGTTATATCACATGTTGTTGCATGCCATTAGCCTTGTTAGGTTGTTCATATTGCATTGCATGTTTGCTTGCTTGAGTCGCATGTTTGCCATGCTTGTGTTGCATTGTTGTTTGGATTAAGTGTTAACCCGAGCACGAGGAATGAGGGTCGTTTCATACTTCAAGTGATGAAACGTGCCTCAATTCTCGGTCGCCGACGCTCTCGATTATCCATGATAGAGTTCTAGGCACTTATGTGTTTATTTGTACATTCATTTCATATTGATTTGCACAAGTTGGATCTTTGGCCATCATGCATCAGGATGCATGATTGATGGTCGTGGATCCGATTATGCCTCTCCCTTGATGTTTCGAGGTGATATGGAGTGGCATAGTGCGTACATATCCTTGGGAGACTCTCCATTTTCTCTTTTTTGTGCTCTGCTGCAGCTTGGTGTCCCAGCACATCAGTGGCTGGCAGTGCCCTATAGATGGCCGGCAGTGCATTGTTGATGGCCGGCAGTGTACCATCCTTGGCCGGCAGGTGGTTAGTAGCATCTCTCCATGGCCGGCAGGCCACTGATGCATTCCCCAGACTAGTTTTGGTAAGGTTCAGCAGCAAGTTCTCAAGGACACCCTGCAGACAGAGCCTCTAGAAAGCAACCGGAGAGCTTACCGAGACGGGAACCGAGCATGCATGTTCACCTTCTTCAACTTGCCGAGGCGGCTTTGTTTAATTGCTTACTTGTTAGTTAGCATTTGATTTTGTAATTTAATTAGTTAATTTGTTAATTAATTAAGTTTTGTAATAATTAGTTGTAGCTAGTTATTCAATTCGGTTGTGTAATAGTTAATTAGCTTGTTAGTTAGTTAATTAGTTGGCATGTATTATTTATTCGGACCCTCCGTCGAGAGGGCGAATTTTGTAATAAGTGTGTGTGCGTGTGTGCATGTTTTCCAACCCCCATTTCTTTCTCCCTTTTACTTAACCGCTTACAATGGTTAGTTCTAGGGCATATTTTCAATTAGCATCCTTATGCTTCACATGCGTGCATCCATTCATCCATATTGCATGCACCGGGCTCGACGCATCATACTAACTGCATCATATTTCAATTCCAATTTGAATACATGATTATCAATTGCTGCATCTCACATGCCACTTTAGAATAGCCGAGCCTATTTCTAGTTGCATTTTGCATGTGTTGTATTAGCCATCTTAACATGAAGTAGGATCATGCATTGATTACTAACTAGTTTTTGCTTTGGCTCGGAGTACACTGTGAGTGTTTATGCTTTAGCATACTGCATGTGTGTTATTGATTGCCATGAAAGCATGCTTGCCATGAGGCTAACTGCTTAGTTGATTAACTGCCTGAATGCCTGTGGGTGAAGGTTGGATTACTTGAATTGGAACGATTCATTGAAATCCGTGTTTTAGCCTACTTGCGAGTAGCAAACTTTAAACCATTTCCAAACAAACGGATATGCGATACTTTGTTCCAAATTAGGCGATCTAGTATATACTTGTTTGTTGTGCGCATCACATAATAATTCTAGCTAATTAACCAGAATAAGAACACATGTATTTTCAAAAACAAGATATCATGCTTAGTACAGGCCGATCTTTGATCGGGCGAGCGAGGGTGCTCATAGATGACCTTCCCCAATCGTACCTAAGTTCCAGAGCCGAGGCAACTGTGATAATGACGAACACGTGGCCTTAGGCACGAGTCAGGGTTTCCTAAATTCCCCCAAATAAAATATTTAGGTGACGATTCTGTATCTGGCAAAGCAGTCCATGTTTGGCACTTCTTTACAAAAATCAGTTTTCCAAAACAACACCGATTTGCTGGATTTGGACTCTTTGGTGATTTATCGGTCTTGCATTGCACTTTGCGAGATCAGATTAAGAACCGTGACAACATTTGAGTCCGAACTGTAGCATGAGGCCCAAGGGCGCGTCTACAATTGTAGTGACCTTGATTTCTTCGTAAGTCTTTATTTATTTATTATTACTTGATTTTATTTTTGGCTTTATTAATTTTGTGGTTAGATGAGAATTTAATATGATATTTAATTAGTTTAATGTGGTATTTAATTATATATAATTAATCTGAATATTTATATTTATATATTTATATATATATATATATATATTAAAATAGAAATTATTGATATAAATTTTATATATGTTATATTTGTGATTTATTTGTCTAATATAATATAATAAGAAATTAGGTTATTATATAAATAGGTCCTATTTGGTGTAGCTGTTAAAACAGATTATAGATTATAGCTTAACAGATTATAGATTATGACTTTAACCAGAAGCTATTAATCTGTTTGGTATAACTGTTGGATTATAGATTTAAATTGTTGAGTAGTGTTTGTTAAATAAGCTGTGAAGTAGCTTTTCAATTAACTTTTATTTTTTATTATTCACTATTTGTCTACATTTCTCATAAAAATAATAATAATATTTTATAGTCCATTTGTGTCTTTTTCTATTTTTTAAAAAAATAAAAAATAAAAAAATCTAAGAATATAACTGTGAATTAACATGTCCACAGCAGAAGCTGATAATCAGAAACAAGGGATGAGCAACTTCTCAGAATCAACTTTTTTGACTTAAAATAAGTTTTTAAAATAAGAAGTTGTTTGAAATAAGTTTAACCAAACAGTCCAAAATAACTTTTTAAAAGTCAGAAGTCATAAATTGGCTCAAAAAAGCCCCACCAAACACCCACATAATATAATATAAGTAGTCAACTAGGTTTAGAAGTTAATGGGGAAACAAACAAAGAAAAAAAAAAAGAAACAGAGCAAGCCGTACGTGTGTGTGTGTGTGTGAGAGAGAGAGAGAGAGAGAGAGAGAGAGAGAGAGAGAGATTGATTAATCAAAACATAGTGTTGTGTGTGGCTCTTTGTGGCGTGAAAAGGGACGACGGAAGAGGAGAAAAGAAAAAGGAAGAAAAAGGTTTTGTTTTAGTGGCTCTATTAGTTCTTCAAATAATTCTTTGATCTTTAAAAAAATATTGTGAGTACAAAACCCACTTCTCTTGATTTATGTTTAATTCGTTGTTTTTATTTATTTATTTTTATTTATTTGATGTTAGTTTAATTTTGTATTTACATAAAGATGATAGATTGATTTTAATTATTTTGATTAGTGGTGTATGTAAAGTTTAGGGTTTTTAGATAATTGATTGATTTTAATTATTTTGATTAGTTGTGTATCTAAAGTTTAGGGTTTTTAGATGATTGATTGATTTTAATTACTTTGATTAGTTGTGTATGTAAGGTTTAGGGTTTTTAGATAATTGATTGATTTTAATTATTTTGATTAGTTGTGTATGCCAGGTTTTGGATTTTTATATGTATTTATTTTATGATTGTAATCACACTCATAGATATATGAAATTAAAATAAATTAAGAACCCATAGATAAATTCCTTACACTCCATTATGACTCCATAGATTGTTGTTTTATTTGAGTGTTGGTGAGAAAGAGTGTATAAAAAAAAGTGAAGATTATGAGATTTATTTGAATGTCTTATGCTTGGCATTGTCATGTTTGTTCTCATGAGTGAGATGTTTTGTATATGTATATTGTTGCCTCGTTCTCAAGAGTAGACGAGTGCTTTGATTTACGCGCGTACGTATATGCTAATATTCCGAGGAGTGTGAGTCAAACTCGGGACGATATCCACGTGCAAGTTTGGCTTCGAAGCGGTGTTAGGTATACAATGGAATATATGTGTAGGCTGGAAGTGAAGGGCCGAAGCGGTGGAGTTAAGGTACAAAGAATTTAATTATGAATTTATTGTTATAATGTGAATTGTATTGATTTGTACAAGTTGAAAAATAGTAAACGACCTCGATAAATTATGAAATTTGAACAGAGACATGTATACATAATTCTAGACAAATTTTGTGTTTTAACTTTTTATTAAAAAGATCGATTATAACTTATAATCGGATGATCTTGGTTATTATAGTTTTGATTCATTTTATCAATGCAGATTTTAGAGGCTGTTTCAACCCACGAAACGAGCTCATTTTTATTGGTTTGGCGTAAATTGAAATAAAACATTATTCTAAACACTTTTCGTGTTTTGAACTTTTCCGAAAAAAATTCATCTTACATCAGTTTCTTTTCGTTTTCAGTTCTAGATTTTTCGATCGAATTTCGGTTAGGATTTTCTATTAAGTTTTTTTCTCAACTTGTTCAGTTTTTACTGAATTCCTCCACGCTATATTCTAGGAAATTTGATTCTGTACAATTTTTGTTCTTTGAGTTTTGGTTAATTCGAATTATTTAAGTATGAAACAGTACATATTTATACTTTTTCAACAAGTTACTTATAATCAAATTATACTAACTTTTTTTTTTTTTTCAAGATGGTGGGCTTTACTAGCTTTTTTTATACAGGGCTGACCCACCATATTTTTATTTCTATTTTGTTTATTTTACAATTAATTTATATTTCGTTGTGTACGGACAAGAAACTAAATGCCACCATATCTCGGTAAACTAACCATTCGTCTCGGTGCGGTTGGAACTACTTATCTTGTCCCGTAACAAGAATTAAATGTATTTTTGTTTGTGCCTGGTGGACACGTAGGAGTTAAATCTTATACTCATACCAGTATACCTGTATACTGACCCGTTTTATCTCTTAGCAACTCGGGTGCGTTCTATTTGAGTGCAGCCGAACTTCCTTTGGAGGATTAGTTAGGGCTACAGTAGTGACGTGGAATAACTATGGTTGTTGGACATATCTCTTGGATTTCTTTTGTTTTCTTGAGCTTAAAGTTGATATTAGTTTATGTATTTATTATTTTTTTTATGACTTTAGTATTGGGATAATTTGGCATGGTTTGTAACCGTACATTTTTTAAGTTATTTTGACTATGTATTGTTACTTTAATATTTAAGGTATTGGTTAGTTATGAAATTATGGTTGATGGTTTGGTTGGCATTTAGTTTTTTTGTTTCACCCCTAAGATTTGGATGATGGAATATTAATTGGGGCTTAGTCCTAATTTAATATTTAATTGTTCAAATTTAGGGCATGACACACTAGTTGTCCCCTAACAAGATCCCCTAATCAGTAAAGCCTTCTTACACGGGTCCAGAGTGCTTGGGGGGTAACAGAATCGTCTGAAGCAATTGTAAGAAACTACCTTGCAAAAAGAAATAAAGCAAAAGAAAGCAAAAATCAGAAACCGCACATCACCTCAGCTCAGATGTGAACAAGACACAGTTGTAATCAAAAGCTGCAGCGCTATACTCAACACTAATCTCTACCCCCAAATCTGACATCCAAACTTGCAACTGATACATACGTTCCTGTAGAGTTTCACTCTAAAAACACATAACAGTTAAGTGAGAGCCAAAACACCCCTATGATGGGGTAGGGTTACCCTGTCCTAGTTTCGCCAGAAACTAGGGTTCACTACTCAAGCAATACGGTTTCACACAATCTTGAATTTGGGTAAGCAGCCTGTCCTAATTTGGAACAGTCTCTACGACTTTCGATATGCAACTAGGCCAATTGGTCAAAAAAGGTACATCAGCAAGACTACCTAATATACCTCTCACACCTAACACCGAGAAGTGAAAGGAAGATCAAACGGTACAGTGGTAGTCCCGATCCAAGGGTTGTGTTCCCATCACGGCAGAGCCCGCAACCAATCAGCCTTTTGGCAAGCTTTTCCAAGCAAGCCTTTGACAAACCGTTCAGGAATAGCAGATGGCAAACACAATGACTTAGGCGCACCAATGCAAATGCAAAGAAACACATAAGTGTAGATAAAATGTCATATCATGAGTTCGAGTCAAGTTCTCTAAAGTCTCCAGCAGAGTCGCCAGAAACCGTAGCTCGGCTTTTTTGTTCCCCCTTGCGGAAACTCGAAAAAAGCCCTACAGTTCGGACTCCCGCAGTTCTGAATCTAATCTCACAAGTGCAATGCAAAATTGATAAACACCAAAGAGGCCAAATCCGGCAAATCATTTTGGAAAATCGATTTTGAATCAAAAATGCCAAAATTGGACTGCTTTGCCAGATACAGAGTCACCACCTAAATATTTTATTTTGGAAAAATTTAGGAAACTCATGACTCATGCCAAAGGCCACATGTCCGTCATCACCAAAGTTGCATCGGCTCGGAAACTTAAATACAAGAGTAGAAGGTCATGAATTGAGCACCCCCGCTTGCCCGATCAAAGATCGGCCTCTACTAATCATGATATGATTTTTATGTACATTATGTGCTCTTGTTCAGGTTATTAAGCTAGCATTACTATGTGATGCGCGCATACAAGTATAGACTAGTTTGCCTAAATTGGAACAATTCAATTTCATGTTTGTTTTGGCGAAAATGGTTTGAATTTGCCACCTCAAGTGGGCTTAAAGTTTGCGAATTTGCCACCAAACATAGTGGGCTTAAAACTGATTTACCACTCAACAAAGTGGGCTAAAACTTACATTCGTTGAATCATTCCAATTCAAGCAACAAGCCTTCATCCATAGGCATTCAAACAATTTATCGAATAAGCATTTAGCCTCGTGGCAAGCATGCTAGTCATGGCAATCACTCACACTCATGCAAGTATGCTAAAGCACTAAAAACTCATTTAGTACTCCAAGCTAAGAAGATAAGAGTTAGAAAAATATGCATGATTCCTATCTATGCAAAATGACTAATGCAACACATGTAATATGCAATTTAATAGGCTCGGCTACTAATATGGCATATGAGTCAATTAAATAACATGTGGTTAAACACGTATTCAAAGAATTATTGAAATGAAAATGCAGTTTGAATGATGCACCGAGCCTCGGTGCATGCAAAGACAAGATGAATGAATGCAAGCATAAGGTATGCTAATTGAAACGTGATGCTCCTAAACTAACCATCGAAAGCGATTAAATAAAAGGGAGAAAGACATGGGGTTGCAAGGCATACACGTTATTACATTTTGCTCTCACGAAGGAGAGTCCAAATGAATAAAGCAAAACTAACTAGCCACTAATTAGGGCTAAGCTAATTAAGCTAATTATTACAAACCAAGTGAAATAAATAGCTAAACTAATTAACTAATTATTACAACACTTGAATGAACTAACTAGTAAGCTAACTAATTAAGCTACAACACGAATGTAAACAAGCTAAGTAATTAAGATACTAACTACTCTGCCACTACTCCGCCTCGGGAAATGAAAGATGCACATGCTCGGATACCACCCGAAAAGACCTCCGTTTTGCTCTCGAAGCCTTTGTTTGCAGAGTTGAATACTTCCAGAACCATTTTGCTCCACCTTACCAAAATTCTACTAAGGTTTGCATCAGTGGGCAGCCGGCCACTGGTAATGACTGCCGGCCACATGCCGGCCACTGATACACTGGTTCAATTTGCTGCAACAGAGAACAAATAGAGCAAAAAGAGGGTATTCCCACAGATTGTTTGCACAACTCACCTCTCATTTTCATAAACAAATCCAAAGAGTTGTGAGCTTAAGCCACAAACCACCAACTCAAGTAATTTCATTGCATGATGGCTTGTGATTCAAAAGGTGCAAGCTCAATAAATGCAAAACAAGACCCTCAAGAACCATCACCCTATCATACATGATCAAGGACAATGGAAACCTAGGAAACTTGACACATTTCATCACTTTGAGTATGAAATGTCCCAATTTTCCTTATGTTCAATTAACGTCCAATTGAACACACAACACACAAGTTATTATCTTGCTCAATTTTAGTCCCTAGTTGTTAGTTACTCATTTTAACTTCACCAACCATTCCTTAATCCAATTAAGTCCAAAAAGTGAGTTAGAGTCCTCTAATGGAAAGAAAAACTCAAGACACAAGTTGCTTTGGGTATGAAAGAAGTCTCATACCGTTGGTAATGAACCCCCTAAGGGATTAAACCATTAAATATGAAACCTCAATTCCACACTTAGGCAAACAAATGACTTAAAACCACTTTCAAAGGAAAAAGAAAAACCAAGAAAGGAGGGAGGTTACAAAGGTCATTAATGCTGAAATGAAGTGCAAAATAACACCAAAACATACAATCAACTCAAATAAGAGGTGTCCAATGGCCTAAAACACCGAGCTTGTGAGGACTTTTACACTACAACCACGCAAAACAAGACTTAACTGACCCAAACATCCCAAAATAGAGCTAAAGCAATTTACAACAAAGGCAAAAACATGTTGGAATATAGCTATAAAAAGCTAGAAAAGCATGTTAACACATTGAACTAACTAGACTAGCCAACAAGACACAAGGAGAGAAGGCTAACCCCTCCAATTTTGGACTTCAAAACAAGTTTTTTGCCACTGAAAATACTCTGAAATTTAGTGGTTAAAAGGCCAAAAAAAGTTGGTTTGAAAGTGAAAAACAAATGTGCAAAAACCTTTCAAACAAGAAAGAAAGAATGGTGAATCACCCCCTAACTTAAAATGATCTCAAACCATCACTTTTAGTCCACCAAAACAGGTTTTTTTATAGTTCAAAAGCAGCCCAAAAACAGTGGGAAAATATAGCAAAATGAGTATGCAAAACAAAGTATATAAGACAAATGCTATACCTTTTGAAGGGAAGAGTAATTCTAGGCAACAAACCAAGCAAATACCACCTTCTAGAGCTCAAACCAAGCCTAAGAACACCTCAGCTCAGAGATTAGGGGATTTGGTTAAGGGTGTATAGGCAAGAGTATAGGAATTGTAGGCAAAAGTGTAGGAAATTTGCAGAGAGAAAGAGAGAGAATTGTATAGAGAGAAGAAAATTTTGAGTTTAAAATTTTCTAACCCCAAAACATGAAAGTGGGGGTCCCTATATATAGAAAACATGAATTCTATACAAGAAGATCCAACCCTCCACGTGTGGACAGATGCAAGCATCTATGCAAACAGCTGGCACAGCTAGCATAAAATATCTGCAGATGGCCAGCAAGGCACATCAATGGCCGGCAAACATTAAGTGATGGCCGGTAGCCTCCAAGGATGGCCAGCAGGCCACCAGAGATTGCAGCATGGAAAAACCAAGGCATGATCCAAAAATGAAACAAAATGGATGCAGGGTTTGAAAGGCTCAAAACTGTGGCATTCCGCCGAAGACTTCGAGTGCTTGGCGAGCAAACAGACTCATCATCGAATGTACCTACAAGAACATCCAAGTCTTGAAGGGGCATCAAAAATGGGATGTCTACAATAACACAAGAGAGTAGCACATTTACAAATGTGCAGAAGCTAATTCACTCGTGTCCTAAGGTAGTAGACAACAATTAATTCACTCCACATAAGCACGTAGTCATATAAACACATACGAATTTCCTTTCTAGATAATGATTGTCCCGTGACGTTGCCAGAGTTCCAGTTAGCAATAGCAGTGATCAAATGCTCTTCTAACAAGACTTTTAGAAACTCGTAGATCCAATCAACATCTTAGACATTAAATTTCATACCCATCTAGTCACATAAGCATGTTATCACATTGCATACCATACATACAAATATCTCTATCAAATGAGATAAATCCATTGCGGTAAAAACCACTCCCCACGTACCCAAAGTATATAAACTCAATATGCTCTAATACCAAGTTGTAACACCTCGAAATAATGACCATAATACAACTCGAGACAGTTATTAAATAACCATACATTTCTAAATAAAATACCCTTTCATTCATTTGATTCCATTATACAAAAGGTAACACATGCAGTTATACATTCATAAGCCCTAACCCTGAACCTATAGCATGTGTCACAACTAAAGACACAAAGTAAAAGAATAAACAAATAGATTAATGCCCTATTGGCTACAACTTTCCAAGACGATGCTTGGTTACATCAAAAGTGAGTTTGAAAACACAATACAAATAAAGCCCTTAGCTTGTACAAAAATAATTGCAACATATAACCAAAGAAGTCTTCAGCTCCAAGTTTTCCTCCCAAGCTACTTCCTTGGCCGGAAGGCATATCATCAGCACCTGAAAATGATTTTCCTACATAGGGTGAACCAAGGCCCAATAGAGATACTATAATACAATTTATTAATCTTAACAAAGATATAAGGTGAATGCATATGCAATGCTCGTGCCAACACATTTTCATTTCTCTTTCTAAAACCGTGTAATGCCAAGTTTATAACTCAATTCATAATGTCATTTCCTTTACAATAGAAAACAGGGCAATGAATACAATACTGTGAATCTCTAGTATGTGTCTGCAAGTAGGCTACAAGCACTACCAATTTGTCATTTTTACCGGTATTAACCGGAAGGCTCGACACCTAACCGGGTGGGTTTCTAGACTTTCACTAAGGACACACAGGCCAACTTAATACCACGACTACACTCCTACCCAAATTCACCAAGGTATTCACCCATATTTCTCAAAACAACAACATTTTCAATGTGTTAAATATGCAATAATGCTCAATGTAATGGATGAGAAAATAGTTTCAATTCTCCTAATTCTCATGCAATTTCTACAACAATCATAACTATCCTCCACTGATATCTCTAAATAGATAAATAATTGTCATAAAGATAAACTTCCCAAATTTCAAGATGTGAGTGGTAATACATACCCAACTCCACCATCCTTATTAATATCAACTCAATTTCACATTTCCAACATCAATTCCATTTATTTATACAAAATCAAATTTCAGATATTTAGGGCAAAACTCCATTTTCTTCCAAAATCAATTCTAAGTATCAAAACCAACCATTTTATCACAACTCAATCTCATTTCCAATTCCACAACCAATTTCAAGAATTCATTTGAAAGCCCCTCTTTTAATTTTCAAACCAAAACCCTAGATTTGTTCAAAATTTCTCCCAAATCACAATATTGTTTCAAAGCATAAATAACTAAGTTAAAAATCATAAGAAAGTGGAAAGAAATCCCTACCTCAAGCTAGAAGACAAGTGTAGACACCCCATTTTTGACCGTCCTCAAGACTTGGACGTCACCGCTTGAACACTCGGTGATCATCCATGTTTGTGTTCGTCTTGAGTTCCCGGAGGTCTCGGCTACGCGCCTTGCCTCAGGATCTCTCGACTCGACTGTTTTGTGTCTGGTTTTGCACCAAACACTTGTGTTTTGCCTTTGAGGGGCAGGGTAGGGCTTGTTGACCATCCCCACCCATCACCGGCCATGGCTTGAGGCCACCGGCTGTGTTTTGTTGCTACCGGCCAAATGTTTGGCCGGCCGGCTATATTTTTTTGGTCAATTGCATTTTTGGCCGGCCGACTACTGTGCATCTACTTTTGCAGATATTTTTGTGCAGCTGGCATACACTTTCACCCCCTCCATACACGTGTATGGAGGGATTTCCCTCTTGTTAGCTTCCTTTGGAAGCTTTACAAGACAAATTGTCTATAAGAGAGAGTCTCTTCTCTCTTGTTAGAAGGTTAGACAACTTAGACAACATTTTCAGAGCTTGAGTTTTAGGGTTAGGGTTTACATATATCCTCTATCTCTATATCTCTCTCTCTCTTGTGTTTATTGTGTGTTTAGTCTCATTTTTGTGCACAAACACCCACCATCACACCTTTTCTTGGTTGCTGAGGTACCAGAGGTCTTTCCTTGAAGCTTTTGGACTGGTTTGGAACCAAAAGAGTTGCTGGAACATTGTTTGTGAAGAGGGTCTACAAGGGTAAGACTTTTGTCCCTTTTTACCCCATTTTTGCAAAGCTTTTTAGCCTATCTTGCATCTATTTTTGAGCTTAGCATATAACATATAAAAGTCTTGTTTTTGTCTGCTCTAAATAGTTTGTTAAGGGTGTTTTAAGCTTTGGGGTTGTTTAACCCCTCTTAAGGCTTGTTTGGCCTTTGTTTTGTGCCATTTTGGTTGAGCTCCGGGACCATTGTGTTTGGGCCTCCTCACCGCTGAAATCTTGAGGGATTTTAGAGGTGAGGATGGTGCCTTGAGGTCCTAGGAAGGAGAGGGCCACCCCCTCTCCTTGTTGTCCTTGAAAAGGGCCATTTTTTTTGCCTCTTTAGTGAGCACCATGTTTAGGTTCATGTTGGCCATGCCTTGAATGATTTTCATGCTTATTATATCATAATATAGCATTGTGTTTAGTTGGTTTTCGTACACCATGCTTGCTTAGCATACATGCCTTGTAATGCCATAATTTGCCTCAATACATGCATAGCATTTAGACTACCATGCTCATGTATTTTGGCCAAGTTTTGTGAAGCTTTTATGCATATTTTAGTGTGCTTGAGGACTATTTTTGGTTATTTAGGTCATCCATGATTTGCTTTGTATAGCTACCATGCAATCCCTCTTGTATGCCTTAAGCATTGGTCCCTCTAGCATGCCATCCTTGCTTTGTTTCAGTGGTTTGGAATCACTTAGTATGTTATTTCAAACCTCATGATGTGCTTATATGCTTGCATTTGATGTCCCTTTAATGTTTCATAAGGTTGTCATCTCATGCTCCATGTTTAGGCCTCCATGCATGCCATCCTGTTTAGGCCCCTAGAATGCCATGTCATTGTGTTTTTAGTTATGTTTCAACATCCTAAACCTTTGATTTTGGTCATTCAATTCATGCCATGTCTGGTTTTGCTACGGGTAGTTCAATACCTCCTTAGCTTGCCTTGAGTTTTGGACCTCTAATTGCATGCTTATGCTTGTCTTGTTGGCTTGGTTTGGCACCATTTTAACATGATTTTTAGAGCTTTCTAAGCATGCTAATTGTCCATGTTTGGTCTCTTTTAAGTGTGCTTAAAAGTTGCTTCTTTCGTGCTTAAGTGTTGGCCCATTTGCATGCATGTTTGTGTGCACATTAGCCTTCATTTCCTTGGCATTGGCCACTGATTTTGGCATGCTTGCAAGCTATCCATGTTAGTTTAAGACCACCCCTTTGCATGTTGTTGTATGCCCACCTTGTATGTTGTTGCATATTTGTGTGTTATTGCGTGATTGGAGTTGCATGATCGAATGAAGTCACATGCTTGCTTGCATGCTTGAACACCCACATTGTGCCTTGCATACTTGTTAGTTGCATTGTCTCATGCCTTATGTCTTGCATGACCATTGTATGCCTTGTATGCTTCTTAGCATTGTCCATGTTGCATACTAGTCAGCATGCTTAGGATTGCATTACATTGGCATGCATGCTTTACCTCTTGAATCGCTTGTGATAGAGGTTGAGTTCAATTTGCTTGATTATGTACATTGCATTCCATATCAAAAATGCACACTTGATTCTTTGGGCCATCATGCATGGAAATGCACGATTGGTGGTCCGAGAATCGAGGCCCACCCTCCTTTGAGTCATACACATGATAAGGAGTGTGGTTGGTGCATATATTGCTTGAAATGCATTGCCATGCCAAGTTCTGTCCTCTACTGCTGTCAAACCAGTTTTTGCAGGAAGATTTGGCCGGCCGGCCATCTTCAGTGCCGACCGGCCATCCATTGTTGGCCGATGGAGTATTTTGTGGCCGGTGACCATTATACATGGCCGATGACCAATCCCTTCAGTCGGTGGTGTTCTACAGCACTCAGAGAAGCAACCCTGGGACTTGTGCAGTCTTCAGAGGAGGATAACAGCCAAAGCAGAGGCATTGTGCATGGCATTGGATTTCCGAGCAAACCCGAGCACGCGCACATTGGACCCTCTTCCCGAGGCTATTGTTTACTGCTTAATTATATTCAATCATATTAGGTGGTTTGTAATAATTAATTAGCTTGTAGGTTAATTAATTTGTATTATTCTTTTGGTCCCTCCAAGCGAGGGCGAATTTGTAATAAGTGTGGGTGCGTGTGTGCATGTCTTCCAAACCCCCACTTCTTTCTCCCTTTTACTTACCTACTTTTGATGGTTAGTATTAGGGCATATTTAAATTAGCATACCTTATGCTATGCATACGTGCATCCATTCATTTGTCTTGCATGCACCGGGCTCAGCGCATCATGCTAACTGCATAAGTGTTTCAAATCTAACTTGAATACATGCTATCGGTGCATTTTTGCATGTCATTCTTAGATTAGCCGAGCCTATTCTAGCGACATTCTGTATGCGTTGCATTAGCCATTTTAACATGAACTAGGGTCACGCATGTTTGCTAACTAGTTTACTGTTTTGGCACGGAGTGCACTGTAAGTATTTTATGCTTTAGCATCTCGCATGAGTGTGAATGTTAACATGACAACATGCTTACCATGTGGCTAGATGCTTATGTGATATAAACTGCCTGAATGCCTGTGGGTGAAGGTTGGATTGTTTGAGTTGGAACAACTCATTGAAATTCGTGTTTTAGCCTACTTGCGAGTAGCGAATTCCAAAGCGTTTTCCAAACAAACGGATATGCAATGTTTTGTTCCAAATTAGGCGATCTAGTCTATACTTGTTTTGCTGTGCGCATCACATAGTAATTCTAGCTAATAACCGGAACAAGAACACATAACGTTTTCAAAATTGGATATCATGGTTAGTAGAAGCCGATCTTCGGATCGGGCGAGAGGGGGTGCTCATAGCTGACCTTCCCCAATCGTACCCAAGTTCCCGAACCGAGGCAGCTTTGGTGATGACGGACACGTGGCCTTTGGCACCGAGTCAAGGTTTCCTAAATTCTCCCATTATAAAATATTTAGGTGGCGACTCTGTATCTGGCAAAGCAGTCCATGTTTGGCACTTCTTTCAAAAAATCTGTTTTTCAAAACGATTTGCCGGATTTGGACTCTTTGGTTCAGATTTAGAACCGTAACTAAAACGAGTCCAAACTGTGGTAGCATAAGTCCCTCGGGGCTCGTCCACAACAAGGAAGAACAAGGATTGCGACTCAACGAAGCCAAAAACCAACTTTGCTCCAATCAAAAAGAAGCTCTCGGTGTGCTATACCATTTTAACAAAGGAACTAGGGTGAAGAAATAAACGGATCTAGGCATATTTATAGAGAGAAGTAGAGTTTTAGAGAGAGATGCTCTAGATTTAGGGTTTTAGAAAGTTTAGAGAGAGAGATATATGAAAAAGTGAGCCAAAAAGTGACTTTTATGGCCTGATATACGGGCAGAGCGCTTGAGTGAAAGAAGTGTCGCTCGAGCGACCAGATACAATAAGTGAGAACGCTCGAGCGAAGAAGTTTACTGCTCGAGCGAAGAATACAAACTCTCAGAAGTTTTATAAACAAACAACCATCGCTCGAGCTCAAGAAGGACCGCTTAAGCCAACACTACTCAAGCGCAAGAATGACCGCTCGAGTGTAGAATGCCAACGCCCAGTATCTCTGCAGGCCTACAAAAGTACTGAGAGTTCTCAAAGATTGCTCGACCACAAGAAGTGTCGCTTGAGCGAAGAAGTCAAAATCTAGACATAAACCATTTTGAAAAACTAACTCCCGACCTGTTCCAAACGCAACTAAGACATTCTAACAACCAAACTCAATGAAGAATAAGGAGAAATAAGATATGAACAATCGTATAAGACAACAAAATCTAGATCCAAAACATCAATGGGTCAGGTCTAAACCAGAATTGTTATAGTACCATTCTTATCTTCTAGATTTTGTGATGAGTTAAAATAGCACCTGTAGACGCGCCCTTGGGCCTCATGCTACAGTTCGGACTCGATTTGTCACGGTTCTTAATCTAAACCAAAGAGTCCAAATCCGGAAAATCGTTTTGAGAAACAGATTTTTTTGAAAGAAGTGTCAAACATGGACTGCTTTGCCAGATACAGAGTCGCCACCTAAATATTTTTTAATGGGAGAATTTAGGAAACCCTGACTCGTTGCCAAAGGCCACGTGTCCGTCACCACCAAAGTTGCCTCGGCTCGGGAACTTGGGTACGATTGGGGAAGGTCAGCTATGAGCACCCCCTTTCGTCCGATCCGAAGATCGGCCTCTACTAACCATGATATCCGATTTTGAAAACATTATTTGTTCTTATTCCGGTTAATTAGCTAGATTACTACATGATGCGCACAGCAAAACAAGTATAGACTAGATCGCCTAATTTGGAACGAAGCATTGCATATCCGTTTGTTTGGAAAACGCTTTGAGATTTGCTACTCGCAAGTAGGCTAAAACACGGATTTTAACGAATTATCCCAATTTAAGTAATCCAACATTCACCCACAGGCATTCAGGCAGTTTATAACATAAGCAGCTAGCCGCATGGTAAGCATACTGTCATGTTAGCATTCACACTCATGCGAGATGCTAAAGCATAAAACTTACATCGTACTTCGAGCCGAAACAAAGGACAGATTAGCAATCATGCATGATCCAAGTCCATGTTAAAATGGCTAATGCAACACATACAGAATGTCACTAGAATAGGCTCGGCTAATCCTAGGATGGCATGTGGGATGCAACAAGTAGCACGTATTCAAGTTAAATTTGAAATACTATGCAGTTAGTATGATGTGCGAGCCCGGTGCATGCAATACAGATGAATGATGCACTCATGCATATCATAAGGTATGCTAAAGTAAACATGTCCTAATACTAACCATCAAAACAGGTAAGTAAAAGGGAGAAAGAAGTGGGGGTTGGAAGACATGCACACACGCACGCACACTTATTACAATTGTGCCCTCGCTCGGAGGGTCCGAAATAATAATACAGGCCACCTAATTAACTAACTCACAAGCTAATTAATTATTACAAAACCTTATGAATAACTAGCTACAACTAATTATTACACAACTTAATTAATTAACACATTAATTAACTGACAACAAATGCTAACTAACTAGTACGCAGTAAAAGAGAGTCGCTCCAGCTCTGTTTGGAGAAGAGGAAGGTATGCATGCTCGCTTCGGTTCTTCGCCTCGAAACGCCTTCTAGTTGCTCTTTAGAGGCTCTGTTTGCAGGGTGTCTTTCAGTGCTTGTTGCTGAAACTTACCAAAACACTGCAGGGGAAGTCACCAGTGGCCTGCCGGCCATGGAGGGAGATATGCCGGCCAACAACAGAGCACTGCCGGCCAAGGGTGGCACACTGCCGGCCATCAGTGACAGGCTGCCGGCCACTAGTGTGCTGTGACACCAAACTGCAACGAAGCACAAAATAGAGGAAATGGAGGGTTTCCCAAGGACATGTACGCACCATGGCACTCCAAATCACCTCAAAACATCAAGGGAGAGGCCAAGTCGGATCCACGACCATCAATCACGCATCCCGATGCATGATGGCCAAAGATCCAACTTGTGCAAATCAATATGAAAATGAATGCACAAATAAAGCGAGCAAAGCCTAGAACTCTATCATGAATCATCAAGAGCTTCGGCGACCGAGAATTGAGACGCGTTCCATCACTTGAAGTATGAAACGCCTCTCGTTCCTCGTGCTCGGATTAATACTTAATCCAAGCAATGCAACACATAAGCACGGCAAACATGCGATACGACTTAAGTGTGCAAACATGCAACTAACCCAAGCATGCAACAAGTATATAAGCATGATGTGAGGTGACAACCTTAGACAATCATGACAAAATGCAACATGAATGTGTGAACATGCAAGGCATGTGGAGTTAAACAAGTATGCAACAACATACCAAATGAAACAAGCATGCGACAACATGGTAAGATGGGCTTACACCAAAGATGGACGGCTCTCAACTAGGTCCAAATTAGTAGCCAAAGCGATGAAATTGATGGCATGAAAAGCATGGAAAGGCAAGGCAAGCATGCATGCCAAATGGCTCAAGTATTAAGGCACAAAGAGGACAACTCTTAAGCACACCTAAGGAGCAACAAACATGGATATATGGTAATGGGGTAGGCTCTGAAATACCATGTAAATTGATGCCAAATCAACTCAACAATGCAAGCATAGCATGTTATGATGCTCAAAGCTCAAAGTAAGCAAAGGGACTTAAACCATGGCCATACGAGGCAAGCCCCAAGGGGCCGGGGGGACCTAAAACAGTCTTAGGGCAGGTCAAAGCAAGACCAAAACCAAGCTCAAAGCTAGCCAACATAGGCTAGAACACAAGGCTACAAACAAGGATCATGCAAGACTTTAAAGAGGCAATGCACTACACCTATGAGAACCAATCATGGCATGACTTGGACAACCAAAAACAGAGTTACATCATGGTATATTAGGACCCAAAATGTACTGAAATGATGAGCCAAAGGCTTAGGCTAAATGGCATGCACAAAAGTCCATTTTTGAGGCATCAAGCACAAGCTATACAAAGCATTCAAGGCATGTCAAATGCAAGTGTATGACAACATTTCATGGACTGAAATAGCATATGGAATAAGGGCAAGGCATGCAAACATCACATGTATGGCATGGTAGAGGCCTCAAAACCCAAGACTAGCCTAAGCATTTACACTATAGCTATACAAAGCATGAGTGATATGGTCATGGCAGCCCAAAACAGTCCTAGAACACTTCAAAATAAGCATAAAATCAAGTTTGAGCAAAGCCAAAATATGCTAGTATGATGTGTCAAAACATCATGCACAAAAGGCTAATAAACAAGATTTGTTCTACACCTATATGGAGCATGCAAAGGATGATCAAACCAACTATGGATAGGGTCATGACATGCCAAATGATGACCAAAAACATGCTGAAATGTAAACCAAACAAGCTAAAATGACATGGCATGGCATGGGGCATATGAAGCTAGTTTAGGGGATTTGCACTACAAGTGCATCATACAAGCATGGAGTAACAAAATCAACCCAAAACAGATTCATGGCATGGTAAAACATCACCAAAAATGGACTGAAATGGACCCAACAAAGACTATGCACACATGCTACTTTGATGAGCTATGAATGGAGTTACACTATACATGCAAGATGCAAGCAAGGCATGACCAAACCAGCCATGGACAGGGCCAAGACAGGTCCTAGAAGTCACAAAAAAAAGGCCTGGACCAACCTCAAAAATGCATAGAGGGATGGTCCTTTGGAAGGCCAAAAATGCAAGTAAAGGGGAGCACAAAGAGAGGGGATTACCCCCTCTGATTTAGGACCTCAAAACCACACCTCTACCACTGAAATCCCACTGGATTTCAGTGGTAGGAAGGCCAAACCAAGGCTAGCTCGGAGGCCTCAAGATATGGCTTAAAACAAAGCCAAACAAAGCATGCAAGGGGGCTACACACCCCAAACAGCAAAATGACCTTAACCAAACTTGAAAAGCACTTAAAAACAAGATTTTTTCAGTTATAAGCAAAGCCTAAAACAATATGTAAAGAGGGCTAAAGCAAGGTGCAAGAAAGTGCAAAAATGGGGGAAATGCTCACCCTTGAAGACCCTCTTTGAAACCAGCAACTTCAGGGGGTGGAAACCAGTTTTCAGACCTCAAGAATCCCTCCCAAGAAGCTTAGTCCAATGGTGGTGGTGTATATCTATGTGTTGTAGTGTAAAAGTACAAGAAAAACCAAGTTCAAGGCACAATTTAGCAACAATATAGAGAGAGAGGGAGTTTTTGCTCTTCAAAAACTCTGAACTTGGTGTAAGGAAGAAGTCTCTTCCTTATATAGAGAAATGAAAAGCCAAAGCTTTCTTCAAGAAGCTTTGCAAGGCCTTCATCCCTCCATACACGTGTATGGAGGGGAGCAAACAAAAATCCAGCTGGCTCAAAAGATCTGGAGGAAAACCAGCTGAGATAGGGGGGGTGCCGGCCATCAGTAATGGCCGGCAGTGGCACACTGATGGCCGGCAGGGCTTCATCAGTGGCCGGCAGGGTCAAGGCCATGGCCGGCAGTGCCATGCCATGGCCGGCAGTGCACCACAAGGTCCACTCTGAAAGGACCTAGTCAAGGTCCAAAAATGGGACAGAAAGGATACAGGGTCCGGGAAGCTTGAACCGGTGACGTTCTACCGCGATAGTCAAGTGCTGGGCGAGCAATCGAACCAGTTGTTGGGTGTACCTACAAGCACAACCAAGTCTTGAGGACGGTCAAAAATGGGGTGTCTACAGCACCCCTACCTACACAATTAGATCACGTAAAAATATCCAAAAAAAAAAAACCATATGCCTATCAGTCTCATCCCTATGTAAATATTTTGAGTATTTTTCTTTGATTTTATTTTAATTTTTACATTTTTGTTTTCTCTCACACTAAAACTATGTTGAGGATTACTTAACAGTTAATGCTACCAAAAGACCAAGAGAATGGAACGGTGAATAAGGCTTACATTTATTAGACATGGTAACTGGATTTGAATTTTACCATTACATGATGAAACTTTTTCATCTCCTATTCTCATACTCCCTAATAAATTTATCACTATTGAAAAAAATTATTTCAACAACACCCCCAAAATACTCCGTGATAAATTTATCACTGTAGAAAGTAACAAAACAGTAATTATGTTCAACTAAAACAATTTTGTAAGGGAAAAAAAAACTAATATTCATTACATATACATATCTCAAAGCTTTGAATATCATGATCAAAATACAAATTCAATGGCAAAAACAACATCATAACAACAATATCACAAACAAAATCAAAATCAAATGTACCAGTCGAGCTCCCTCCACAAAATCACAAATCGTAAAATCTAAATATACACCAAACGCGAAATCGCAAATTACGAAGATTTACAAAATTACAAAAGCAAATTGCAAATTGAGCTCCCTCCACGAGATCACAAATTGCAAAATCCAAATATATGCCAAACGCGAAATCGCAAATCACAAAGCTCCACAGAAATCCAAATCACAAACCCAAACTCACAATCACAAACCCAAACCCCAACTCACATCATAGTATTTTGATAGCAAAAAGCAAATAGAAAACGCGGCAAAAACAAGGGAAAACAAAACAGGGGTAAAACGGTACAAAAAAATAGTGCTCCAAGACTTATTGGTGCATAAGACCAATCTTCAGGATTAAGAGTGGAATAACTACAAAAAGCAGGACTGGCCAGTAAAAATCCCTTAATTATACTATAAGTTAGCATATCCTTAACCCACCTTAAAGATGACCAAAAAAATTATTGTATTAACTGTATGATCTAAAATGATCAAGAAAACCTTGGGCAATATGCTAAAAGTTTTGGTTGTGTAGGCCATTCAAATACAATACGGGCCACCATTTGGAACTATAGTTGGTAGGGAGATGGATCAGGTTAATATGGGCTTTTTTTTTATGGCTAGAGACTTTATCTTTTGTTGTACTTGTGTAATATGGTTGGTGAAATGATAAAAACACTTACATTTGGTTTGGATTGATGGTTTAGGTGGTGAAGTGAATTATTTGAAGGGATAAAAGTAGTTAAATCATGTTTGGATTCTTTTAGAGGGAAATAAAAGTGCTTGGAGAGATTATGAGAGGGAGAGAACACAAGTATTTTAAACACTTCACTTCTCCTCCAACATTGGGATGAAACGGAAGGAAAGTGAAGTGCTCCTCTTAATGATATATTAAAATATATAATTCAATATATTGTTTCTAATTAACTATATTGTCTTAACCAATCCTTTCCCTATCTTTCATTTCTTTCCCCTCACAAGTAACTCTTTCATTTACTTCCCCTTCCCAATCCAAACAGAATGTTAAGAAAATGGGTCTAGTTATACCCTCAATGATGGGCTTCTCAAAATACTTATCTTTTGTGGTACTTGCATAACACGATTAGTACAGTGATAAAAACACTTAAGAAAATAAGTCAAATTATACGCACCAATTCATAATTGAAAGTCCCAACAACTTCAAGCAAAAACAAAAACAAAAAGGCCAAAAAAAAACAAAAAAACAAAAGTGATAATGAAGCCCCCCAAAAACAAAGAAAAAAACATAAAAAGGTGATACTGATTGTTTGATAGTGTCTTTAAAGCAGCTTAACCTTTGTAGATACGTTACCAAAAACACTTTTTAACATTGAAGCAACGTTAAGATGCTTCGGCAAAAAAAGTTAAAAAAATGAAAACGCTTTTTTAATTATTAGTATTCAATCCGTGTTATGTACGGTTAAATATATATAATAATTATATATTAATATTTTATAAATTTTTAGATTATAATTTTTTTTTTATTTTTGAATTTTGAGATATATTTTAGGATATTTTATTAATATTGTATAAATTTTTAGATCATAAAAGAGCCCCATCTATTTTACTCTATGACCTAGCCAACATTGGGTGGGCCCAATTTGAGTAATGTAAGTTCGTAAAATTTTATAACCTTAAGTAATTAAATAAGTAAAATTTTATGACCTTAGGACTATTTTCAATTTGGCCAGGACTAAGGATTGTTTGGGAACTGATTTTTTTTTTTTTTTTGGTGACTTTTTAGCTTTTTGTAAAAAGACATTCAAAAAAACAAAAAGAAAAGTTAATTTTTTTGTAGTGCTTTCTAGTTTTTTAACTAAAAAGCCAACTTGCCAAAATAGGCCTAACAGAAAAATTTACCAACTCAAATTAAATTCAATAAAAGCTTGAGTAGGAATTGTCTCAATTCAAGCATTTTGATTTTTATTGTTAGTAATATATAACCCTCGCATTAAACTTGTGCATACACCGCAACTTGAATTTTTTTTATTATTTCAGAACGTATATTTTAGATTTATTTATGTTTATTGATCAATATTTTTAATTATTATTATTTTCTTCTAAAATTTTAAAAATTGTAAATTTTCATAAAATTTATTTTACCATTAAAGAATGATTGCCTCATTGACATAATTTTATTTATTTTGAAATAATATTTTAATGTGACAATTTTAATGAAAACTTAAAATAAAATTTGAGAAATGGTTTTTCAAGTGATTTTTTGAGTTTTGACGGAAAAAAATTGTGTAAAAAAATAAAAAAAAGAATTGACTTTTTTATAATAACTTTTAAATTTTATGGCTAAATTATGAATTTCTCAAAATAGACCTTAGTCTTTGTTTCCAACTAAAACAGTCATTTTTTTACCAATAAAATCCAATACTTTCCTAACATGTGTATTTTTATAATTTATAAATTCAATAATTTGAGAAAATTACATTGAAATTTTGAGTCTCAAAGACCTGACAACGTAATTACTTATATAATAATATAGATGATGGTAGAAGACTGAAACGTGGATATTGAATTTTTTTTGGGTAAGTGTGGATAGTGATTCACTTAATCAAAGAAGAGTTTAATGGAAAAAAGAATAATAAAATATTAGGGAGCATCTTCTCTCCAATTCTGGATCAGATTGGAAGGTGTTGTTAGGTTTGTGAAGGTCAACTATGAATCTTATTTTGATAATTTGAACCATTCAATATATAGAACTCGTCAAATACTATATACTTGTAAAAAATTACGTTGATCGAATATCGATAGCTATCTCATCGATCAGTTTTTTGTCAACTATTAATTTATTCACTATCTTTTTTTTTTACAAAACTGATTTGATCACATAGCTATCGATATCCGATCAACGTGATTTTTTATAAACATATAGTACTCGACGAGTTCTACACATTGAACAGTTCGGATTATCGAAACGGGACCTGTAGTGGTCTTTCACGGGCCCAACAGTACCCTCCAATCCAATCTATGACTGGATCAAATTTGCGGGAAGCTGCTCCCATTTATATAAGCAAAAGGAGATTTTTATGGAGAAGCCCTATAATTAATATCTCATACTCATTTTTTTTATTTTCTTAATTTTAAACAATTAAGAAAATTCTCATTGGCTAACTTTCATTTAATTATTATTTTACGATCCCATGACATTTTGATTTTAAAAATAATTTTGTATGAGATTTTAAAACTCTCATAATATTTAACTTTAAAATAATTACAATCTCACATCGAGGAAAAAAAAAATCACTTATATAAAGGGTGTTTTAAAGGAGAAGCCTTCTACAAAACTTTAAACCCTCATTCTAAAATTATTAAATTTTCTTAATTTTCAGCAATTAAAATTTTCTTTGGCAAGCTTCCATTTACCTTTTATTTTACAATCCCAAATCTGGGAGAAATAAAAAGTAAAAAATGAATTGTTCTATTTACATAAACTAAATCTTATGCTCCAATTTATATAAATTATTAAAATTTCTTAATTTTAAACAATTAAGAAAATTCACATTGGTTACCTTCTATTTAACTTTTATTTTACAATCTCACATCAAGAAAATAAGAAAAAAGTGAATTGTTTAACTTATATAAAGTGAATCTTAATTATGGTCTCATTTATATAAACAAAAGAAGATTTTTAGTGAGAAGCGCTATAATCAACACCATTTTATTTTATTTTTTTTGATTTTCTTAATTTTAAACAATTAAGAAATTTTCATTAGTTGTCTCTCATTTAACTTTTATTTTATAATCTCACATCGAGAAAAAAAGGAAAAAGTAAATTATTTTACTTACATAAAGTGAATCTTATACTCCCATTTATATAAAGGACTTGGGGTGACTGTTGTGCGGGAGTGCACAACAACCACTATTGTGCAGCTAAATGGGCCCATTTTCGGGCCCATTTTGATAATTCGAACCGTTTACATTTTAGAATACATCAAGTAGAACATATCTACCGAAAATCAAGTTAATCAGATATCGTTTACCCATTAATCCACTTACATTTGTATCTAAAAAATAAATAACAATTGTGATTTAAATGTGAGTAGATAAAATGGTAAACGATATCCAATTAACTTGATTTTTGGCAGGTATGTTTACTTGATGTATTCTAAAATGTGAACAATTCGGATTATTGAAATGAGCCCCGAAATTGGCCCATTTAGCTGCACAACTGTGGCTGATGTGTACCCTGCACAACCGCCACCCTAAATAATAAGCAAAATGAAATTTTTAGTAAGAAGTCTTATGATCAATATCTCGTACTGATTTTTTTTTATTTTCTTAATTTTAAACAATTAAGAAAATTCCGATTGGTTAGCTTCCATTTAACTTTTATTTTACAAAATATAAAAAAAATTAAATATAATTATCATATTTTTATTAAATAATATATTATTTTATCTTATGCATAGCACTGGTGATATACTAATATATATATTAAGAAAAAAATGGGTTTATAATGAGAAGGCCTATGAGAGCTCTAAGTTCTCAACATAATTTTTCAAAATTTTTAAATTATTGTAAAAAAAAAAAAATGCCTTAAAATGATTTTTTGATTAAATTTATTTTAATATTATTAATATCACCTAAATTTATATGTTCCTAAATTAACTACATGAAAATTTATACTACGGAAATTCTAATATACGCCCTTTAAAAATTGTGTACCATATGCACCTCTAATCATATGATTTTATTATTTAGTTATGACCAATTTTTTTCTTAGTTATGATATTATTTTAATTATAGCTCATGAATTCTTTAATTATGCCTCATGTTATATTTAGTTATGATATTTTTTTTCTTTTTTTTAGTTATGACTCACAAAATGAAAATTATGTCAATTTTTTTTTTTCGTTTTAAGATATATATGGTGTACACCCTTTAAAAGTGCACCATAGTGTTCCCCTATAGAAACTCTCTAATCTTTTAAATTTATATTCCTAAATTAACTCCTTTGATTAAATTTATTTTAATATTTAATATCACCTAAATTTCTATGTTCCAAAATAAACTCCATAAAAATTTAGGGGATTAGCCAATAAGTCTCATGTTTAGTACATTAAGGATTTTTTTAGCGTGTCACATCATACGTGTTACATTGTGTGTCACATTATACATGCCACATTAGAGCGTCACATTTGAAAAAAAAAAAAAGTACACTAAGGAGTTTTTTAGTGTGTCACATCATACCTACCAGGTTGTTATATTTAGAAAAAAATATACTAAGGAATTTTTTTAGTACGTCATATCATACCACATTAGAGTGTCATATTTTAAAAAAATACACTAAGAAATTTTTTAATATGTCACATTATACCTGTCACATTAAAGTGTCATATCATCCATGTCACATTAACAAAAGGGTATAGCCATTTATCAAAACACTACCAAAACCGAAAACACGACTACACGGAAAGAAACTTTCTACTAATATGACTTAACAAATAAATAAATAAATAAACTTGCAGTTAATTGAAGTATTTGTTTGTGGGATGAAATTTCCTGGTAAATATCACATAAATTTATACCATATATAGATACTCTCTAATTTTTAAATTTATGTTCCTAAATTAACTCCTACATTTTTCAAACCCTACATAATTTATATTATATAATCATATTAATATTTTAGTATTTCCAATTTTTTAAAGAATAAAAATTAAGAATTTTCAACAGGAAATATGTTGAAATTGTAATTACGCACGTTCAATTACTTTGTATACTCGCAGGTATTGTAGACAAAGTTTTTTTATTTTATTTTATTTTATTATCAGACTTTGTAATGGTAACTTGATTTTTTTTTACGAAAGTATGTATTTTTTATTTGAATTACGGAAATATGTATTAAAACTTGAGAAATTATGATATAAATTGATTATTTTTACAGTGGTGCTACACATATCAATTGGTATATCAATTAATGTACCAACATATGTGATAACATTGTCACTTCGAAGCCATAGACCCTACCCATTATACAAATTATAAATATATAAAGTCTTTAAAATTATGCAATATCATCCGTTAGTATACTAATTGATATACCGATTGGTGTGTATAACTTTATTCTTATTTTTAACTATATTTATTAATTGATCGATAATTTTTTTTTCTTTTTTCTTTATCAAACCCAAGATAGGGTTAGAACAAGAGACAAATATTTTAGGTTGACTGGATATATCTATCTATTTATATTTATATTAAAGTGATATTTCAATGATAAAGGGTAAGGAAGTTCCAAGACTTCAACATAAAATTCTTTCCTAAAATAAAAAATATTGCTATGATTATGCCATCATTCTTGGAAATAATAATTTTTTTATAATAAGAAAATAAGGCCCCGTTTGTTTGGAGAGTTAGAGGGAGGATTGGAATTGGTAGTGAGGTGGGACCCATTAATATTGTGCTTGTTTTGAGAGATGGGGAAGGGATTGATAGTGAGCTCCGGATTAGGATGAGCCTTCCCAAGGGGACTCGGATGGGCCTCCAGGACTTGGTATTAGAAAAATAGTACGGCGGACTAGAAATTTTTTATTTTTATTTATTTTTTATTTTATTTTTTACATGTCGGGCATTTTTTTTTTTTTGAACATTAATGTTTAATTTTTTTGTATTTTTTGTTAAGTAAAAATTATTATTTTATTTGTTTTATTTTTTTCTAGAAATTTTTATTTTATTTTTATTTTTTAAAAAATTTTTACCTGTTGGCCATTTTTAAACATTAATGTTTAATGTTTTTGTATTTTTTTATTATTTTATATTTATTTTATATAAAAATAATTTAACAATCCCTACACTAACAACTATCATTAAAATAAACACAATTTTACTTAATCCCCTCACTATTAATTCTCTCCATTCTACCTCTGAAAACAAACGGGGCCTAAAACTCTTAAGACTTCATCATAAAATTCTTAATTTTTTTATTTTAAAAATATTAAAAGAAATGTTATTGGCTAACCCATCATATTAATTTTGTTAAAATTTTACCATTCTTTTCTAGAAATAAAAATATTGCTATGATTATGTCATCATTCCTGTAGATAATAATTATTTTTATAATAGAAAAATTTTCAAATTTCTCTTTCTTTCTTTCTCTACAACCTATTATCTTTCCCACTTTAAAACCTTAACCGCCATATATTTTCTCCTCGCCATTCCCGACCTCTTCACCTTATAAAGGTGAGGCTCATGCAACTTATCACTTCTAATCTCTTCTTCTAAGATTGTTAAAGGTTAGTTTATATTTAATTTTTTATGTTGCATATGTTTACATTCTTTAAATAGTATTTTACATCATTTCTTTGTTTAGTCTTTTTCTGATCTTTTTTTTTAATATTATTTTAACTTCCAACAATATTTTTTTATATTTTTTGTTTTTCATATTCTTACATCAAACAAGTTACAAACTTAATTGGGTGTGATTAAGTTGTTTTTATAATTTTTGTGGGTATTTGTTTTCTATTTAGTTGTTTCCTGAACAACTATATATATATTTGCTATTTCAATTTTTGCAGATTTTTTCCTTGTGTTGGTTAGATGTCATTTTTTATTTTAAATTTTCTCTCTCACCCTTCGTAATGTTTTATTGTTATTAATAAAATAGTACATTTTATTTGTCAATTAAAAAAGTCCCAAAAAAAAAAAATTTTATTCAGTGTGTTTGGTTTGAGTTTTCTGGATTAAGTTTTTTGAAAACTGAGTTTTTTGATTTTCGTATTTTTTTGTTTTTAATGAATATTTTAAAATTTTTAAATATTTTTTTTACTTTTTTAGATGCACCTTACTTAGATGTATCTAAAAAGTAAAAAAAATGTGAAAAAATATTTTAAAAAATTAATAAATACATAAAAATACAAAAAATGTATTAAATTCTTGTATTTTTTTGTATTTTTGATATTTAGCGAATTTTTAAAATATTTTTTTTACAATTTTTTTACTTTTTAGTTGTATTTATGTTAGGTGTGTCTAAAAAGTAAAAAAACTTGCCTAAAATATTAAAAAATTCAATAAAAACAAAAAAACACGAAAAATAAGAAAGTAGAACTTTCTGAAAAGTGTTTTTTGAAAAATGAAAACAAGATTTCATAAAACAAACCAAAAAACAAAAATGAAAAAAAAAATGTCACATTTTAGCCCCAAAAAATACATTATTCCTTTTACATCTTGACTTGATTTTTTTTTTTTTGAATCTGTCCTATTTTTTAATAAAAAAATTAGGGTCACCTGAGTTACACAAAATAAAAATTATATATATTTACTTATTTTTTAAAATTTTATCAAAGAAGAAAATTAGCCAAAAAAAAGAAAAAAGGTCTTCCTAAATGTTAGTTATAAAAAAGTTTTAAACAAAATAAAAATGATACCAAACAATATGACCTATTTTAACTATTACAAAACTCAAAAATTGAAATTTGTTATAACTTAAAAATTAAAAAAACAAAATGACGTACATCACCCAATCCTTTTAATAGTATATATATTGTGGCCTTTGGAAGAAAACAAAAAGCTGCGTTTTGCAGCCATCCAAAAACGCCACAAGCAGCATAAAAACGCAAGCAAAGTGATTTGGGAAGGGACAAAAACGCAAGTGGTAAAATTATGTCATTACCCTCCATGAATTACATAATTGTTTAAACAATTACCTGGGTCAAATAGTAAATTTCTTAAGTTTAGTGGGGTATTTTGGTCATTTTAATGTGATGTGACACAATAAATAAATATTATACAAAAAAGCAAAAAAGTAATTTTTTACCAACTTCCCAAATCACTTTTCAAAAAAGTCAAAAAACTTGATAAAAAGTCAAAAACTAACTTTTTACCATCTTTCCAAAACACCATGTAACTAAGAGTGTTTTTAGAACTTTAAGGTTTCAAACTACAAAATGTTTAAAAAATCTATTGCATAAGCCATTGAACCTTAAATATTTATAACTTAAAATTTTTATAATAGTTATCCTTAAATCGATTACAAACTTACCAATAAAATTCAAAAAGAAATGTCTTATGCTATTATTTGTTCTTTTTAAACTTCTTCAACTCTATCAATATAATAATTTCCAAATTTTATTTGATTGTGATCATTCAAATAATATTTTTAATTTCTAAATAGAATGAACACATTTCATAAAATTGTTAGTGCCTTTTCATTTTTTTTCAGTAAATTACACATATCACTTATGTATTTTAAAGAAAAAAAACCATTAATTTTTTAGATGGGGGAAGAGAACTATTAAACTAGATTACTAGATTTTCAAAAAACAAAATTTAAAAGCATATATTGATTAACGACTAAATTTCTTTTGATGGAGACCGAACAAATTAATATACAATTTCCTAAATTTACATTTAACTTTTTTATTTATGAGTGGGGGAAAACAAAAAAAGTAAATGTAAATAGTATGTACCTTATTTAAAAAATAATGTATTATTTTATTTTGTGCATAGCACAATTCATATGTTAAATTATATAATAATATTTACAATAGGGTTTTATTTACAAAATCATTAAAAATTCAGTGATACTATGGTGATGAAATCTGAGTACACCATCTAATGCGTTACTAACATTTTGATCTGGGCTGCGATACGGCCCACAGTTTGGAACTACAGTTGGAAGGTCAAATAAAGTAGTCTGGGCTCTCATTCTATAGCCCATGAATGTCTCGTTTGGCAAGCGGTGATTTTAATTAAAAAGTTAATAAGTCATTAAAAAAAATAAAAAAGATAACAACTTATACAAAAAAGAAGTTAAAGATTCCTTTTTATTTCTATTTTCACACATCTTTTTATAAAAAATTAAAAAATCATTCTAAACATGCTAATTTTTTTTGCAACATATTTTAATTAAAATCTATTCCGAAAGAGGCTGAAGTATTATACTCAGTAATTCAGAATGGAGAGTTCCGAGAATCCCTTCCTAACTCCCCCTCAAATAAAATATTATTAATAATACTAATAAAATTTAAATTAAAAAAAATAATAATGAAGACCTCTAAAAAGAAAATTATTTGACTTTACTCATATTGATCATTTCAACTTAAGAGGGGGTTTGGACTTGTTGGCAAGTCTATTTTAGAATTGATTTCAGTGATTCAAATCGTTCACTTTTTAAAACTCGTTGAATAACTAAAATATTTATGTAAAAAATAAAGATGATTAGATATCGGTGATTATATATTTGAATCACATTTATATTATAAAAAATGAATGATTATTTTTGACATTATAATTATCGTCTATTTTTTTTTAAACGATTATAATTCAAACATATAACTACCATTCATTTTATTTTTTACATTAATAATCTACTTAACGAATCTTAAAAAGTAAAAAATTTAATCATTGAAATCAATATTAAAATAAACTTACTAAATTTAAATGCTTTCCCATATTAAAATAACAACTTAAGACAAACCAAACCACCGTTTGGTTTTGCTTTGACAGACCGTAATCTTTGTGAATATGCCTAAAAGCACTTTTGAGCAAAGCAATGTTGAGATGTTTTGACCAAAAAAGAAAAAAAACACTTTATTCATAAAAGTTGATTATTATCTGATGTCTCACTAATATATTGAAGGACCTGGCTCGTCTCAAATTATTGGAGAGGGTTGTTCGGCATTTGTGAGTCTTAATTTGGATCTATATTGATAATTTAAATCATTCAATGTGTAAAACCCTTTAAGTATATTATCCTTGCAAAAAGTCACGCTGATTAGATATCGATAACCACTTGATCTGTAACACCCCGAAATAACCCAACACAAATAGGCAATAATAACTAACATCCATTGAGGAGTAGTAACAAGACTCCAACCCTTACACCATTAATCAATTTAGGTTTATACAAAAATCCCACATGCGAGTTATATATTCAATAATAAAGAAATATATGAATCTATAGCATGTAGAACATAAAATTCCAAAATAAATAAAATGCCCTTAAGGGCTTACATATTCCAAGGCTTAAGTCCGGTTACACAAAATGATTTCACGAACCCATACAATTAAAGCCCTTGGCTAGCAAATAATTCACAACAAAATAGAGTCTTTTACTCTTTACAAAAATATGTCCACGCCCTCAATTCAGCGGGATCACCATATCTTTTTCTGCAGCAAAATCTCATAGGAGTGAGCATAAAACCCAGTAGAGAACCCTTAACAAAGTATATACATTTATGCAACATTTCCAATATTAAATACAAATGCCGTGTAATGCAAATTAAAAGAGAATTTCGTGTACATGTTTTTTTAAAAGAATCACCATGTTCAACAATAGCTTGAGATCTCAAAAAAATTTCGAAATTTAAAATTTTATTCAATGGGGCGGTAAATACGACTCAGGTAATCCCTAGGTTGGTGTCTACAAGTAGGCTTATCAAGTACTACCAAAAACCCCACTTTACCGGTTGTTAACCGGAAAGGAAGTGGTACCTCCTCCGCGCGTGTTTTCGGTCTTTCACCCCAGACACTCAAGCCAACTTAATCAAATTCGTCTACACCTCCTATCCGAACTTACCAACGTATTTACTCTAAAACATTTCGATAGTTCTCATTTCAAAATATTCCTTTCTCAATGTAATTATTTCACAACTCAATTCAAAATGCATAATAATCAATTGAATGAATGCGTAATGCAATGATGATCAATATTTCATAACATCCTTCCATTTTTAAGTATCTCAACAATAATACAATGACAACCACATTTCCCATTTTCCTCCTTTTAACATTAATCCACAAAATGCTACATGTTCAATTAAATCCAACAATATATAGCAACCTTTCCACATCTTGTACCATCCTCAACATTGTAGTCATTTCAAGACCATATGCAACATTCTTGAACATTAACCTCCCAAAGATTTCAATTTTCATAATTCATGGAACTCAACAATGGATCAATTCATAACTGCATATGCACAAGCTTTTGTCAATAAATTCTAGTATAGTCCCCAATTTCTCATACATCAAGAAGTTGGAGGTTGTGACGACCGGGTCTATTTTTCTTCGCTCCATTCTCCTTTTGCTCTCGTTGGGTTTGAAACGTCCGGAAATTTTTCTCAAAATAAAGTTCTTGTTCTTGTTTTTGTTCGGTGTTGAATTTCACTTGTTCCGGATGGTGCACGGTCGAGTCTGGAGTGCCCGGGAACCGAACCAGAAAATTCTGGGCTGCTAGGCCAGGGCCGCACGTGCGGTGGGTGAGGTCGCACGTACGGGGAGTGGTGAATTTCAGTGGGTTGCACACTGCTTAAATTACAACTGCAGAAGGGGAGGTGCGGAGGCAGCCGTACGTGCGGGAGGAATGCTCCGCACATGCGGGGGCAAGTGCCGCACGTTTGGGAGGCATGCTCCGCACATGCGGGGGCAAGTGCCGCACGCGCAGTCGGTCTGAGTCTGAGAGAGCCCAGTTTTTCTTCTCTTTTTGGGCTGTGTGTGTCACTTTTCTAGTGTCGCTCTCCCTCTCTAAAATACATTGCTCTCCATTCTCTCTATATTTCTACCTCAAAACAAGATCAAATCCTAGATCCTTCATCATCCATTTGAGATTGGTCCATAGTTTCTTCATCAACATTGTAAAGCCTCTTGAGAACCACATTGTGTGCAGTGGAGATCACTCTTCAACACCTAGAAATTTGGTGTTTTCATCTCTTTTCTTCATCAACCTTGAGGTAGGGAAATTACTTTGAGTTATATATATGTTTGTGCAAGTTTTGATTGATTTTTAGAGCTCCTCCTTGTTTATTTTGAAAATGGGTTTGACTCAAGAAAGTGATGGTTTTGTAAGAAGAAAATATACCCTTGTTCTTTTATTTTTTAGATCTTCTTGAAATATTGAATCACATGAGTTGGGATTAATGTATTAGTGATGTTTTGAAAATATGAGAAAAATATTGGGATTTTTGTGAAAAACCTAGAGATTGGGGGTTTTGGAAGCCATGAGGGGATTTTGAGAAAATTTCTTGTATTGAAAGAAAGAATGAGTAACGATTTATGTTGTTGAGTTGAATATGATAACCCTTTGATGAATGGGGGCCTTGGAAACCAAAAAGAAAATTGAGATTTTTGTTAAATACATATATAAATATATATACATGTGGCTATAAATGGGTACATTGTTGAAATTCCATGAAATATGTGAGATTGTAAATCTTAGAAGTTGATGTTTAAAATATTGCCTATACTTTTGAAAGAACTAAATAGTTGAAAAATTGTTCAAAATGAAGAAATGTTGCCATGTGTTAGCGACTCCTATTGACTCTATGACCAATTTGTGAAATGGCATTGAGGGAATGAATATGGGAATTTTGGTTACCTTTGTGTTGTTGTTGAGGCACTTAAGAATAAGGATTGTTATGTAGCATTATTAATTATTGCATCACATTCTCTTCAAATTTTTAACTTTGCACTTGAAATGAGTTTGGAACGCTGGCATTGAGAAATATTAACGTGAAATGAAATCATGAAAATGTTTATGGGGTAAATACGTGGGTAAATCCGGATAGGAGGTGTAGATGAGTTGATAAGTTGGCCTGAGTGTCTGGGGTGAAAGACCAAAAACACGCGCGGAGGAGGTACCATTTCCCTTCCGGTTAGCAACCAGTAAAGTGGGGTATTGGTAGTGCTTGTTGAGCCTACTTACAGACACCAACCTAGGGATTAACTGAGTCGTATTTACCGTCCCCATTAGTAAAATTGTGAAGTTTGAAACTATCGAGATTGCAAACTGTTGTTGATACATGATGATTTTCAAGAAGAGTATGAAATGAAATCTTTCTTTAAAATGGCATTGCATGGCATTTGTATTTGCATTTAATATTGGATATCTTGCATAAATATATATACTTTGTTAAGGATTTCTCTACTGGGCTTTATGCTCACCCCTATGGGATTTGGTGTAGGTAAAGATGCGGTAGTCCCGCCGAGTTGAGGGCGTGGATATATATTTTTGTGAAGAGCGGACGACTTTATTTGTTGTATTTATTTTGCTAGCCAAGGGCTAAACATGTATGGGTCCGAGAGACCATTTTGTGTAACTGGGCTTATGCCTTGGAAGATGTAAGCCCTTAAGGGCATTATAATTACTTGAGACTAGATGCTTCACATGTTATAGATTCATGTGTTTTTCATACCTTTGAATGTATATTCGTATGTGGAACTTTTGTAATAACTCTATTGATCAATGATATAAGGGTTGGAGATTTTGCCATTTTTATTTAGGGAATGTGGGTTGATGTATTATATATGTTGGATCTTTTCGGAGCATTATAACTTGGTATCAGAGCTACCAGGTTTGAATACTTAGGGCTCGCGGGAAGTGGTTGTTTTACCACAATGGGTTCATTTCGCATGATTAGGAAATGTTTTGCTTTTCGTGATTATGTGATAGCATACTTATGTGACTATATGGGTATGGGATTGGACTTTTGGGATGTTATTTGCGTCTATTAGATTCCTTGAGGTCTTATTAGAAGGGTACTTGATCAATACTCGTTCTACTAAGAATTCTTGATTTTTCATGGGACGAATCTCATCACTAAAGGATAATTCGTATGTGTTTA
Organism: Camellia japonica; assembly: GCA_030407325.1. Classification (NCBI taxonomy): domain Eukaryota; kingdom Viridiplantae; phylum Streptophyta; class Magnoliopsida; order Ericales; family Theaceae; genus Camellia; species Camellia japonica. The sequence goes on from JAPPVO010000017.1 coordinate 80,787,427, forward strand.
TGTGACTAAGTGCTTATGTGGAGTGAATTGAATTATTGGTGTGATAGAATATATATGATTGTTATAGTTTAACGTGTGAGGCAAGTTGCAAGCACATTTGGAATTATGTGCTAAATTGTTTATCTTGTTCCTTAATTAGGATGTCAGGAAGGGGTCAAACTCGTGGAGGTAGAGGCGGGAGACGTGGTAGGGGCCGCCAGCGTGTGCATGGGGTACCGGTCCATGAGGTTCCAGTGCAAGAAGAGGGTTTAGGCCAAGCTAACGTAGCTGAGCAAGTGGGACAAGCTGAGATGTCGGGCAAGCAGGCCAAGCCGCAATGGGGGCCCTAGCCAGAGAAATAGCGAGGGCATTAAGGGAGTCCATGAACATACTTTGGGTAGAGACCCAAGCTAGGGAGAACGCCGAGGAGACAAGGGTGAGTTTCCTCATGAGGGAGCTTTTACGGGCCAAGCCGGATGAATTCCATGGTGGCCCCGAGCCGAAGAAAGCAGATGAATGGCGTGAACAAACAGTGAAGACATTCAAGATGCTTCACATAGAAGATAGTGAGCTTAGAGTGACTCTCGCAAGTTATTACCTCAAAGGGGACGCGGGCCAATGGTAGAAGTATGCTAAGGGCCGAATAAAACTGGCATGGGAGGCATTTGTGGTGGCTTTCCAAGACAAGTACCTACCTCCCACTGCTAGGGAAAGGTTGAGGCAAGAATTCAAGGACCTTAAGCAACTCAATATGTCCGTGGCCAAGTTTGAAGCGGCCTTTTCTAGTTTGTCCCGGTTTGCGCCGGAGTTGGTAGTGACGGAAGAGCGCCGTTGCATTGAGTTCGAGAAGAAGCTTAGAACCAAGATCTTGTTCAAGGTTGCTAGGAACATGATTCGGAATTATGACCGTCTTGTGGAAGTTGCTAGGAGAGACTTCGGAATTCGAGGTCTAGGGGCCAAGGGTCACAAGGGGACTATAGGCCCAACAATAAGAGCAGAAACACTTTTTCATCCCAGTCCCAACTGCAATAGTCTAGATCCACTTTCCCTTGCCCAGTGCGGGCTCGGGGAAGAGTACACCGAGTGGGTTTTCTTGCTTCAAGTGTGGCCAACTGGGCTACAAGGCCTTTGCATGTCCACAGAAGGGAAGAGGACAGCAGATGTTGCCACCACCACCACCTAACCGGTCTTAGAGTTAGTCTCAGAGTAGAGAACAGGGACCTACTTGCTACCAGTGCGGTCAGTCAGGGCATATGAAGAGAGCTTTCTCGCAGTTGGGAGACGCATTTGGCGCATTGAGGTCGAGGCAGACTTAGAGCCACCAGCAGGCTCATTCAGTTTAGACTTCGCTAGTTAACCAGGGAGCCGCTTCGGCTCAGTCAGTACAGCAGGCCTATGCTCCGAGAGATGAGCAGGTTGATCAGAGGCCACAGGGGCGCGTGTATGCTGTTACCGCGCCAGAGCAGTTGCTAAGATCCTCAGTTGTGAGAGGTATTTTTATTGTGTGTAATTCTTTGGCCAGTGTGTTGATAGACACGGGTGCATCTCATTCAATCATATCTGCTGCATTCGCATCTGCATTGGGGTTAGAGGTGGCACGGTTAGCATCTCCGTTCAGAGTAGAGTCACTGGTTGGGGGTACAGTTGACTTAGATCGTGGATGTCATGGTTGTGAGATAGAGGTCGCTGGGCATCGACTCTCGTTTTCTTTTGTGTTGCTAGACATGTTGAGTTTTGATGTCATCTTAGGCATGGATTGGTTGTCTTCGTATCGAGCAATGATTGATTGTTTTCGTCAGAGGGTCACCGTGTGCACATCGAGTGGTGATTGTTTTTACTTTTTGGGAGACCGGGTTGATAGGGTCTTGTCGCCAGTTTTTGACCCTCGTAGTAGGAACGAGCTTAGTGGCCTTCTTGCTGCTCTCTTGGATAGTAGGAGTGACGGGACTCGTGTTGAGTTACCAAGGGTAGTTTGTGAATACCTAGACGTGTTTCCCGAGGACCTTACTAGTTTGCCACCCCACCGGGAGATTGAGTTCACCATTGACTTAGTGCCTGGAACGACACCAATTTCTATGGTGCCGTATAGGTCTGCACTCGCGGAGTTGCATGAGTTGAAGATTCAACTCCAAGAGCTTTTAGACAAGGGTTTCATTCGCCCTAGTACGTTACCTTGGGGAGCGCCAGCTCTCTATGCAAAGAAGAAGGATGGGTCGTTGTGGTTATGTATCGATTATCGCAAGTTGAACCGAGTTACTGTCAAGAACAAATACCCTTTACCCAGAATAGATGACTTGTTTGATCAACTTAGAGGGTCGTGTTGCTTTTCGAAGATAGGTTTGAGGTCGGGGTACCATCAGTTGAGAGTCCGAGAGGAGGACATCCAGAAAACGGCCTTTCGTACGCGTTATGGCCACTATGAGTTCCTTGTAATGCCATTTGGGTTAACTAACGCACTGGCTTCCTTTATGGACTTAATGAACCAAATTTTTAGGGAGTACTTGGACCGTTTTGTGGTCGTCTTTGTGGACGACATCCTAATTTATTCAACTTCCAAGGAAGAACACGAGGCTCACTTGAGGGTAGTGCTTTACTTGCTTAGGAAGCATCAATTGTATGCCAAATTTGAGAAGTGCGAGTTTTGGCTCACCGAGGTGAAGCTTTTGGGCCGTGTAGTATCAAGAGAGGGAGTAATCGTAGATTCTTCGAAGATAGACTCAGTACAGGATTGGGAGTAACCTAAAAATGTTTTTGAGATTCGGAGTTTCTTGGGATTGGCAAGGTACTATCGACGTTTTGTAAGGGACTTCTCTAGATTAGCTGCGCCTTTGACTAGGTTAACTAGAAAGGGGGTTAAGTTTGTGTGGAGTGAGGCTTGTGAAAAGTCTTTCCAAGAGCTAAAAATTAGATTGACTAAGGCACCGGTGATGATCATTCCGGAGAGAGGTTTGGGTTACACCATTTATTGTGATGTGTCTCGGGATGGGCTTGGTTGTGTTTTGATGCAAGGGAAAAAAGTTGTAGCTTACGGTTCACGGCAATTGAAGACTCATGAGAAGAATTACCCTACCCACGATTTGGAGTTGGCCGTAGTAGTGTTTGCCTTGAAAATTTGGAGGCATTATTTATATGGTGAGAAGTTCGAGGTTTTCTCCGATCTTAAGAGCTTGAAGTATTTGTTTTCCCAAAGGTGGGTGGAGTTTTTGGAGGATTACGACTTCGAGTTATACTATCATCCGGGGAAGGCCAATGTAGTGGCCGACGCCTTTAGTCGAAAACCCATGAGCAGTTTGGCAAGTGTGGTCATTCGGGAATGGGTTATGTTGGGAGATATAGGCCAGTTTGAATTGCATTTGGGCGAGTTCGAAGAGGGTGCAACGTTGTTTACTTTGAGTGTTCAACCTACCTTGATTAGCAAAGTTGTTAAGGCACAACAAGAAGATCATGAAGTAGAGTTAATTCGTGATAACATCTCCAATGGGAAGGAAGAAAAGGGTTTGAACATTCGCTCGGACCAGAGTGTATGTTACCTAGACTGTTTGGTTGTACCTGAATCGTGTAGAGAGGAAGTGTTTCGTGAGTTCCATCATTCACGCCTTGCGGTACACCCGGGAGGCACTAAAATGTATCGTGACCTTAGCCGTCAGTTTTGGTGGAGGGGTATGAAACGGGATGTCGTATCCTTCGTGTCAAAGTGCCTTATTTGTCAACAAGTGAAGGTCGAACACCAAAGACCAGCGGATTTGTTACAACCCTTACCAATAGCCGAGTGGAAATGGGAGCATGTTACCATGGATTTCATAGTTAGGCTTCCTAGAACATAGCGGGGCAATGACGCCATTTGGGTGATTGTTCATAGATTGACCAAGTCTACGCATTTCATTCCGATGCATACCGGCGATTCAGTTGAGCACTTGGCAAAGTTGTACATTAAAGAGATAGTTCGACTTCATGGGGTTCTGATAACCATTGTGTCGAATAGGGATCCTCGTTTTACCACCCGGTTGTGGCAAAGCCTTCAAGAGGCATTGGGAACTAAGTTGACTTTTAGCACCGCTTATCACCCTCAAACCGATGGGCAGTTGGAATGTACCATCCAGATTTTGGAGGATATGCTTAGAACTTGTATCCTAGATTTCAAGGGATCTTGGGAGAGATACTTGTCATTGATTGAATTCGCCTACAACAATAGTTACCAAGCTAGTATCGAGATGGCACCGTTTGAGGCCTTGTATGGCCGACCTTGTAGATTACCAGTTTGTTGGGCCGAGGTAGGGGATACACCGTTATTGGGTCCGGAAATTGTTAGGGAGACAACCAAGAAGGTTGCTCTTATTCGGAAGAGGTTAGCTATGGCCCAAAGCCGACAAAAAAGTTATGCCGACAAGAGGAGACGACCCTTATCTTTTGAAGTAGCTGACCACGTTTTCCTTAAGATCTCACTTAGGTGGGGTTTAATGAGGTTTGGCAAGAGCGGGAAGCTGTCTCCAAGGTTTATTGGGCCTTTCGAGATATTTGAGAGAATTGGGGAAGTGGCATATCGGTTAGCCTTACAGCCACAACTTTCGGGGGTTCACAATGTGTTTTATGTATCTATGCTTAGAAAGTATGAACCTGACCCTTCTCATGTGCTAGATTGGGTTGATTTAGAGGTGGATGAGAATGCCTCTTATGAAGAGCGACCGGTTCAAGTATTAGATACCCGGGAGCAAGTGTTACGGGGTAAAACTATACCATTAGTAAAGGTATTGTGGAGGCATCATGGGGTTGAGGAGGCAACTTGGGAACGGGAGGCGGAAGTCCACTCCAAGTATCTAGATTTGTTTGAAGATGCTTAGTTGTTCTATTTTAATTCGTAATGTTCCCTAGTGTTGAAGGGAAAAAGTGTTAAATTGTGATCACATGTTATATGTATTGTTAATCTAAGCATGAGATTGTAAAGAAATGATATTTTGCTAATCATGATTTATTTCATATGTCTTGTATAAACGATTATGGTTTTGATGAATGATGATGAAAAGAATGGTAAATGTTGGTTGAACATTGATGTTGCGACTTGATAATGCTATTAGGATGGTCATAATTGCTAGAGCCTTTTTGGTTGGTTTGTTTAAATTTCAGGGACGAAATTTCCTTTAGTGGGGAGGTTGTGACGACCGGGTCTATTTTTCTTCGCTCCGTTCTCCTTTTTCTCTTATTGGGTTTGAAACGTCCGGAAATTTTTCTCAAAATAAAGTTCTTGTTCTTGTTTTTGTTCGGTGTTGAATTTCACTTGTTCCGGAGGGCACACGGTCGAGTGCGAAGTGCCCGAGGACTGAACCAAAAAATTCTGGGCTGCTGGGCCAGGGTCGCACGTTCGGGGCCCTGGGTCGCACGTGCTGGGCCCTAGGCCACACGTGCAGGGTGGGGCCTGTAGACGCGCCCCGAGGACTCCCGAGAAAATCTCATTTTGTTCTCTAGCATACTACAGTTCGGACTCAAATGTCACAGTTCTGAATCTGATCTTGCAAAGTGCAATGCAAGACTGATAAATCACCAAAGAGTCCAAATCCGACAAATCGTTTTGGAAAACTGATTTTTAAGAAAGAAGTGCCAAACATGGATTGCTTTGCCAGATACAGAGTCGCCACCTAAATATTTTATTTTGGGGGAATTTAGGAAACCCTGACTCGTGCCTAAGGCCACGTGTCCGTCATCACCAAAGTTGCCTCGGCTCGGGAACTTAGGTACGATTGGGGAAGGTCATCAATGAGCACTTCCGCTCACCCGATCAAAGATCGGCCTGTATTAAACATAATATCTTGTTTTTGAAAACACATGTGTTCTTATTCTAGTTATTTAGCTAGAATTACTATATGATGCGCACAACACACAAGTATAGACTAGATCGCCTAATTTGGAACAAAACATTGCATATTCATTTTTAAAAAAAACGGTTTGAAGTTTGCTACTCGCAAGTAGGCTAAAATGCGGATTGTAATGAATTGTTCCAATTCAAGTAATCCAACCTTCACCCACAGGCATTCAGGCAGTTATATCATATAAGCAATTAGCCTCATGGCAAGTATGCTGTCATGGCAACACTTACACTCATACAAGGATGCTAAAGCATAAACACTTACAGTGTATTCCGAGCCAAAATAAAGAACTAGTTAGAAATCATGCATGATCCTAGTTTATGTTAGAATGGCTAATGCAACACATGCGAGGATGCAACTAAAATAGGCTCGGCTATTCTAGAATGACATGTGAGATGCGACAATTCGATACATGTATTCAACTTAGAATTGGAATACAATGCAGTCAGTATGATGCGCCGAGCCCGGTGCATGCAATACAGATAAATTGATGCAAATATGCGAGCATAAGGATGCTAATTGAAACGTGCCCTAGAACTAACCATCGTAAGCGGTTAAGTAAAAGGGAGATAGAAGTGGAGGTTGGAAGACATGCATCACACACACGCACGCTTATTACACAATTGCGCCCTCTCGACGGAGGGACCGAAAGAATAATACAAATTACATAATTAACTAACTAACAAGCTAATTAATTATTACACAACACTTAACTAATTAAGCAAATCAATTAAGCTATGAAAACAGTAAAAACAGCCTCGAAAAGAGGGATACATGCGTGCTCGGACGGCTTCGCTCGGAAATCCATTGCCATGCCATATGTTGCCTCTGTTTACACTGCTCTGTACCTCTGAAAACTGTGGAAACTTCTGTGACACTTCTGAACCATCTTGGGGACTTTATGAGAGTCCATCGGCCAAGAGATAGGGCCACCGGCCATGGGAAACTGGTCATCGACCAAATGTAAAGCTCTCGGCCAACAATTCTTAGCCAACCGGCACTAAAGATGGCCGGCCGGCCATATCTTCCTGCAGAATGATGTGTTGCTGCAGCAGAGGACAAACAGAGCATGGCAATACATTTGCAGGACAATGTTTGCACGACCACTCTCCTTATCATGTTATGAACTCAAGGGAGTATAGTTCTCGACCCTCGGACCACCAATCACGTATTTCAATGCATGATGGCCAAAGGAGCCGAATGTGCAATTTATATCAAATGAAATGCACATAAACATATAAGGGGGCCCCAACCTCTATCATGGTTGATCAAGAGGCAAGGGATGCAATCATGCAAGCAAAACTAATGCAACATGAAGCATGTCAAGGACAATACCATACAAAGCTAGTGGTAATAAGCATGCCAAATGCAATGCAACCTAAACAAGCATGCAAACATGCAAGGCATGTGACAACATTCAAGGATAGGCAAGCATGTAACAACATGTGGGGCAAGCATGCAACAACATGCAAGGGACAATACATGCAAACATGCAAAGCAACTTAACCAAAGGGGCATGCCAAATGTGATATAACTCAAGCATGCAACAACATGCAATAGGCCAAGTATGCAACAACATGCAAGGCAAGCATGCAACAACATGCGATAATGGTCTAAAACCAAAATGGACAGCTCTCAAATAGGTCCAAATCAGTGGCCAAAATGCAATGGAAATGGGGACAAAAACACATACAAACATGCATGCCAATTGGCCTAACACTTAAGCATAGTAGAACAACTCTTAAGCACCCTTAGGAGAAGATGAACATGGACATGTGACAAACATGTTAAGCTCTAAAATCATGTTAGGAGAGGTGCCAAACCGACCAAAATACATAAGCAAAGCATGCAAGAAAGCTTAAAGCTTGAAACTAGCCAAAGGGTTCAAACCATGGCCATACAAAGCAAGCCCCAAAGGGCCAAGAGGACCTAAAACAGTCCTAAGGCAGGTCCAAACAAGATCGAAAGCAAGCTCGAAACTAGCCAACACAAGCTAGAACACAACGTCAAAACATGAGGCATGCAAGGCTACCAAAGAGGGTGTTACACTACACCTATCAAAATCAAATATGGCATGATTTAAGCAATGAAAAATAGAGTTATGGCATGTCAAATTAAGCCCAAAAACTCACTTAGATGGCATCCCAAAGACCTAAGCATGGTGGCATACACAACGACACATTCATGAGGCATAAAACACAAACCCTTTAAAGTATTAAAGGAGAGATAAGTGCAAGTATATGAGCATACTATATGGACTGAAATAACATAACAAATGATTCCAAATCACTAAAATGGCCCAAGTAAAGCATGCTAGTGACTTGGACACTTAAGGCTAACAAGCTAGAATGCCTTATGGCTGTACAAAGCATGGAATATATGGTCAAAATAGCACAAATTAGACCTTAAACATGGTAAAACATGAGCAAAGTCTTCTCAGAGCTAAGCCAAAATCATGCTAAAATGATATGTTAAAGCATGAGACACATTAGGCTATTTCATGGAAATGCACTACAAGTGCATGGAGCATGCAAGGAGCTATTAAACCAAACCCTAACAGAGGTATGACATAGTAAAACAAGCCCAAGAACATGTTGAAATGGACACAACATAGGCTAGAATGGCATGCTACAACATGATGCATATTAAGGCAAATGAAAGGATTGCAAGACAAGTATATTGAGCATGTAACAGGCCATTAAACCAACTTTAGACAGAGGTAAAACATGGCAAAATAACATCAAATACTTGCTGAAATGGAGCTAAAACAAGCTAAGCAAACATGCTACCCACATAAGCCATTTATGCAAGCATTCAAGACAACAAGGAGAGGGGCCCTCTCCTATTTAGGTCCTCAAAACCACCTTTCCACCACTGGAAATCCTCTGAATTTCAGTGGTAGAAAGGTCATGCAAAGCTAAGAACAAGGGCCAAAAGGAGTGGCCTAAAACAAGGCCTAACAAGGCCTTGAAGGGGGTAAACAACCCCAAACCTCAAAATGACCTTAAACAAAGTTCAAAAGCAAGTAAAAATAGAACTTTTATCAGTTAATAGCTAAGCTTAAAACAATAAGCAAGAAGGGCTAAAATCCTAAGCAAGAAAGGGGTATCTAAAGCAAAAATGCTCACCCTTGAAGAACACCTTCAAGAACACAACACCAGTACCTTTCTCTGATCAAAACCACTCTAAGAACCCTGACAACAACTCTTTAGAGCCACAGCAACCAAGGATGGTGTAATGCTAGGTGTTTGTGTGCAACAATGTGAACAAAAATCACTTTAGGTCACAAATACACACACAAATGATAGAGATAGGAAGATATAGAGATAGAGAGATACAACTTCTTCTAACCTTAATTTCAGAACCCTTGAGAAGGGAGGAGGGCCTCTCCTCTTATAGAAATCCAATTTGCAAAGCTTCTTGGAGAAGCTAAGCAAAGGGCAAATCCCTCCATACACGTGTATGGAGGGGGGTAATTGTGGGAGCTGGCACAAAATATCTGCATAAAGCAGATGAACAGGGTTCAGCCACCAAAAATGGCCGATCGATCAAGATAAGTGTCGGCCGACCAAATATAGTGCCGATCGGCCAACACCCTTGGCCGATGGCAAGAAAAAGGGGCCGATGGCTTCATGCCTTGGCCAATGGGCTGAGGAAATGGCCAACAAGCCACCCTCTTCCCTTAAAAGCAAAAACACAAGTGCTTAGTCCACAACCAAGCACAAAATAGTCAAGTTGAGAGATCTTCAGGCAAGGCACGTGGCCAAGACCTCCGGAAACTCAAAACGAACACGAGCATAGATGATCATCGAGTGTTCAAATGATGACATCCAAGTCTTGAGGATGGTCAAAAATGAGATGTCTACAGGGCCACACGTGTGGGGGGTGAGGCCACACGTGCGAGAGTGGTGAATTTCAGTGGGTTGCACACTACTTAAATTGCAGGTGCGGAGGCAGCCGCACGTGCGGGGATCAAGGCCGCACGTGCAGGAGGCATGCTCCGCACATGCGGGGGCAAGTGTCGCACGTGCGGTCAACCTGAGTCCAAGAGAGCCCAGTTTTTCTTCTCTTTTTGGGTTGTGTGTGTCACTTTTCTAGTCTCTCTCTATCTCTCTCTCTCTCTCTCTCTCTCTCTCTAAAATACATTGCTCTCCTTTCTCTCTATATTTCTACCTCAAAACAAGATCAAATCCTTGATCCTTCATCATCCATTTGAGATTGGTCCATAGTTTCTTCATCAACATTGTAGAGCCTCTTGAGAACCACATTGTGTGCGGTGGAGGTCACTCTTCAACACCTAGAAATTTGGGGTTTTTATCTCTTTTCTTCATCAACCTTGAGGTAGGGAAATTACTTTGAGTTATATATATGTTTGTGCCAATTTTGATTGATTTTTAGAGCTCCTCCTTGTTTATTTCGAAAATGGGTTTGACTCAAGAGAGTGATGGTTTTGTAAGAAGAAAGTATACCCTTGTTCTTTTATTTTTTAGATCTTCTTGAAATATTGAATCACATGGGTTGAGATTAATGTATTAGTGATGTTTTGAAAGTATGAGAAAAATATTGGGGTTTTTGTGAAAAACCTAGAGATTGGGGGTTTTCGAAGCCATGAGGGGATTTTGGGAAAATTTCTTGTATTGAATGAAAGAATGAGTAACGATTTATGTTGTTGAGTTGAATATGATAACCCCTTGATGAATGGGGCCTTGGAAACCAAAATAAGAATTGAGATTTTTGTTAAATACATATATAAATATATATACATGTGGCTATAAATGGGTACATTGTTGAAATTCCGTGAAATATGTGAGATTGTAGATCTTAGAAGTTGATGTTCAAAATATTGCCTATACTTTTGAAAGAACTAAATAGTTGAAAAATTGTTCAACATGAAGAAATGTTGCCATGTGTTAGCGACTCCTATTGACTCTATGACCAATTTGTGAAATGGCATTGAGGGAATGAATATGGGAATTTTGGTTACCTTTGTGTTGTTGTTGAGGCACTTAAGAATGAGGATTGTTATGTAGCATTATTAATTATTACATCACATTCTCTTTAAATTTTTAACTTTGCACTTGAAATGAGTTTGGAATGCTGGCATTGAGAAATATTAACGTGAAATGAAATCATGAAAATGTTTATGGGGTAAATACGTGGGTAAGTCCGGATAGGAGGTGTAGATGAGTTGATAAGTTGGCCTGAGTGTCCGGGATGAAAGACCAAAAACATGCGCGGAGGAGATACCACTTCCCTTCCGGTTAGCAACCGGTAAAGTGGGTATTGGTAGTGCTTGTTGAGCCTACTTGTAGACACCAACCTAGGGATTACCTGAGTCGAATTTACCGTCCCCATTAATAAAATTGTGAAGTTTGAAACTGTCGAGATTGCAAACTGTTGTTGATACATGATGATTTTCAAGAAGAGCATGAAATGAAATCTTTCTTTAGAATGGCATTACATTGCATGGCATTTGTATTTGCATTTAATATTGGATATCTTGCATAAATATATATACTTTGTTAAGGATTTCTCTACTGGGCTTTATGCTCACCCCTATGGGATTTGGTGTGGGTAAAGATGTGGTAGTCCCGCCGAGTTGAAGGCGTGGATATATATTTTTGTGAAGAGCAGACGACTCTATTTGTTGTATTTATTTTGCTAGCCAAGGGCTAAGCATGTATGGGTCCGAAAGATGTAAGCCCTTAAGGGCATTCTAATTACTTGAGACTAGATGCTTCACATGCTATAGATTCATGTGTTTTTCATACCTTTGAATGTATATTCGCATGTGGAACTTTTGTAATAACTCTATTGATCAATGATGTAACGGTTGGAGATTTTGCCATTTTTATTTAGGGAATGTGGGTTGATGTATTATATATGTTGGATCTTTTCGAGCGTTACATTATCATACTTGCAAACAACAATGTAAAGTTTTCACTCACCCTTCATTTAACCCAAGAAAAATCCATGAATCCCTACATTTTTTTAAAACCCCAACATTTCCCATCTCTTTGCAAAACCTCACTAAACACCTCATTCTCAAATCCAAGTAGTTCAACATTTCAAGAAACTCTTTAAAAAGAACAAAAGATGGACTTCTTTTACAATACTATCAATTCCTTGAGCCAAAAACCCATTTTTGAAATCAACAAAGGAGAGTTCTCAAAAATCAATCAAAGACTTGCAAAAACATATATATAACTCTAAGTAATTCCCTACCTCGAGTTCTTGTTGAAGAGATGAGATGAAACCCTAGAGCCAAAGATGAGAGATTCTCGATCTCTACCACACAAAGTAAAGTTTTAGCTTTGATCTCCAAGACTTGTGAGAGATGATGGATCTAGACCCAATGGATTGTAAGAAATCAAAGATTTTTAGTGTTTGATGAGGGTTTTTAGAGAGAAGGAGGAGCAAAAGTGTTTTTAGAGTGAGAAAGGAGGGTTAGAAAATGATACAAACTCAGTCAAAATGAGATAAAAAAACAGAGTTTTCAGACTCAGCCCGTCTCGCATGTACGACACGTGCCCCTGCACGTGCGGTGTCTACTTCCCGCACGTGCGACACTGATCTCCACATGTGCGGCCCTCCAATCCGCACCTCACCCCGCACCTGCATATAATGCAGTGTGCAAAGCTGAAAATCCCTCATTTCCCGCACGTGCGGCCTCATTCCCCGCACGTGCAACCCTATCCAGCACATGCGGCCCAAGGCGCCGCACGTGTGGCCCTGGCCGTTCAGCCCTGAATCTTTTTGGTTCACTCTCGAACACTCTGGACTCGGCCGTGCACCCTTCAAAACAAGTGACGCTCAACCCGAAGTAAGACAATGACATAAATTTAAAAGAAAGCTCTCGAACACCACGGGCTCAAAGAAGGCAAAAATGAAACAACATGTAATGAAACCAGTCATCACATGATCTGATTGCATTTTTGTCGCAATTTACTTTGAAAATTATATTTGAAAATATGATCTGATCAAGTGGTTATCGATATCCAATCAATATGATTTTTTTTTGTAGGAATGATATACTTTATGGATTCTACATATTGAAAGATTTTAATTATCAATATGAACCCGAATTAGGGCCCACCAATGTCGAACAACCCTTTCCACTAACTGGAGAGAGGAATCAGGGACTATATTGAACTCAAGTTGGATAGTGGGATGGATTTGAGATGATTTAAATAAGTATATACTTTTTAATTTTTTATAAAAAGATGTGTAAAAAATTAAAGAGGTGATGTGACTCAAATAAATGCACTTATTTAATTTATGCCAAATAGTGCTATAGCATAAAGTTTAATTTTTTGTGATACTTGTGTAGCACAATTGGTGTAATAACAAAAGGGAAAGATTGTGGTACATATCCTAAGGCTGAGTAAAGAATCCGTGAAATTCGTAATACGATCGGATCCAGTCCAATCCGATAAGTTTGGATTTATTTTTTGAATCTGTGGTTTGATTCCAGATTGGAAAATTAAAAATTCATAGTCCACGAATCGGTTCCAAATTTGAACCGATCCGGACCGTATACAAATAGCCTATATTTATATTATATATACCCTCCCGCATAATATCTTCTCTTATTCCATATAAAACCTAAATCCAAACCTAAACCCACATAGTATATTCTTTTATCGTTTTTGTTGTTAGTTTTTAGTTTTAATTTATAATGGTCTAAATATTTATGGTAGAACCAGTTTTCTTATGGTTGTTTAAATTCTAGAACAGTATGTCGTTATTATGGAAACACATATTGCTATTATAGAATTAATATGATGCTATATTTATATTTTTATGAAATTAAAACATTCTATACATATATTGTTATTTAATTTTGTGAATCCCTGGTCTTAAATCAATCCAATCCATGTTTAAATGGATTGGTTTTACGATTTAAATGGATTGGATTGGTTTTAATTTTTCAAGATTCATAAATAACGGATTGGTCCTAGTTTTACCCCAATCCAGACCAATTCAGACCAATCTCACCTCTAACATATCCCTCAAACTTTATAATTAAGAAAAAATGATATAATTTCATACTTTTTGAGTCATAATTAAAATAAAATAAAATAAGTCATAATCAAAAACCACATAAGATATAATAAAAAATCTCATGAGTCATAACTAAAATATTATCATAACAAAAGAAGAAAATTAATCATAACTAAAAAAAAATAACATAATTAAAGATATATATATATATATATATATGATACATTCCTTTTAAATAGTGTGTTTAATAGAATTTCTCTTACGACTAATATGAGCTGCCAATGTGAGAAAGCATATTCGTTTTCCTGGGTTTTTGGTTTGACAACCAATTAAAAAAGTTAAAGTGACATAAAATTATTATAAATATCACATCAATTTCATTATTTTTTTACACATTCTTTTCTAAAATTCAAAAAATCACTTAAAATAATCAATTCCCAAACCAACATCTGCCCTCAAACTTTTTTTTTTTGAAATGGAAGTGACTTATTTTCACTTTAAACCTTCAATTTTGGAATGCCTCAAGCTTCTATACTCTCTTTTTCCCCTCCCATTATATATATATAGAGTAATATTACAAGTTTAAACTTAACTATTCACAAATTATCTAAAATTATCATCTTATAATTAAAATTAATTTTACACATGAATTTCACACTACACAAATTCAATTTCAATTATACATTCCTATTCGGGATAAATTTTAAATATAGTTAAAGTGGCGTTCATAGTCTTTCCCTAATCATACTACCATTGATAAAGAGCTAAGTGAGAAAATGCAGAGTTAGAAAAGAAAATGAACTTGTGGTTGGTTCAATCTAACTTCATTTTATTATTATTATTATTTTAAGAAAAACCTAAAAAAACAAAATAAAAGTAAATTTGTTCAAAAAATAAAAGTAAATGAGCTGGTTAGCAATGTTCCCACTCATGTTAATCTGTTCATGTAATTTAGAGTTTTGTAGAACATGTTTTCAAACTCAGTGCCACAAAAATAAGTCATTTAGCATTGAAAACGGTTTACCCAAATTTGATGGTCCAGTGAGTATGTTTTTGTCCACTCATATTGTTGGGGATTCAACTAAATCAAACATAATTATTGAATGATGGACCAACCAACACAGAGGTGGTATTTGAGCTTTGTCTTGTCCTACTTTTTCTTTTTCTTTTTTTTTTTCTTTTTTTATGCATACGAGGACAGAAAATTCAAATTCAAAAAGAAAAGTGATGTTGTTTGCTGGTAGACTGGCAGTTGTATTGCAGTGGTTAAAACAGTTGGAACACAAATTCACAAACACCCCATTAACTAAAACATGTCTACCATTTGAGGGTATGCTAGAAACTTCAGAGCTTGTTTGGTAACAGTATTTTTTCTTTTTCTTTTTTTAATGAAAAAAAGTCAAAAAAAAAAAAAAAATTTAACTGTCACATTATACACATTAAATAATTATTTTTTTTCCTCACAACTATCTATTTAACTAAAATGTCATTTCAAACACATTATTTTTTTTTTTACCTTATAAAAACGTCAAGGCCAAAAAATACTAAAAAAATAAAGTTTCCAAACGAGAACTTAATCATGATTGCAGGATGTTAAATTGGGATTTTTTTTTTATTTTTTTTTTTTTAAAATTGTTGACTGTCTAAGTGTAATTTTGTCCAACAACTAATTTTACACTATTGCATAAAGAAATGCCTTTTGGATGATGAATCTACAATGCCAAGATTTATGTGGACTATATTTTGATATGTTCACTACCTTATTATTCGGTTAGCAATCCAACTAGACAAAGGTTACAAACAGTGGAGAAAATTTGAGCTATTAATGTCAAAAACATGGGTTCTGCATAGTACCATAGCTTCCATTCAATGGCTACTTGTATGGCATTAAAGATAGGCTCTTGGCAATTCCTTAGGCTTTACATATTAGCATACAGTATGCCTTTGTACGCTTAGGATATGTTTAAATGACATAAATTTTTAAGATAATGAGATCACATAGATTACTAACAATACTATTTAAGCATTTGGCTTTGTTAAGAAATGGGCAAAATGATAATTTTAAATAGGGGATTTTTTTTTTATTTTTTAAGATCCTTTGTATCAATTTTTTAGGAGATACAAGATATCAAATATTTTCGTAGTAACTGGGGTCTTCCAAAATAAGTGCTAAATATATTCATAATAGTTGGAGTTCAAAATAGGCGCGTATTGGGCCAAAATGCCCTCACCACTACACAATCGTTCCTTTGCCCATGATCAACAATGTTCTGTTTCATGATCGACAGAGAAGATCACTCCCATTTTCTCAAACCATCTAGTTTATCTTCTCCACTTTCTTCACGAACGACGAACAGATTGTTCCGAATTTCTTACATTGTAGTTTCTCTAAAGCATTTTGGAAGCAAAAATTTGAAATTTCTCAAAAATTCTCCCAGGTTTCACTTCAAAATCAACTCGAAAACCACTAAATCATGATTAGGGTTTCCATAACCAATAAACCAGTAAGTTTTTCATTGGATAAATTTAAGAGAAATTTCACTAGTCTAAAGTAAAATTACAAAATTTCATTGGTATATGTAATTAAGGTTCCCTAGCAAATTTCACTGAACTATATTTGCCATTTCTTACTAACAATGTATGCTAACTGGTGATTATAAGCACAATGCCTTCTCATGCATAGACAAATAGAAAACATACACACAGAAATTTCTTTTTATATACCTAAGCTACAAAATTTCACTGAGATATCCGATTAAGGTTTCCTGGAAAACTTCAGTGACTTATGTTTGTCATTTTTTACTAACAATGCATGGTAATTGTCTATTGGAACACAAGGTACACATTATGTGGTTTTCTAATGCATAAAAGATTGGAAAAATATGCATAGAGAAATTTTTCTCTGTTAAATAACATGTCCAATTCATAAATCCAATTCAGAGAAATTTAAAAATTCACTGATAGTGCAACCCATCTTCAGCAGGTTCACGTAGGGTGTGGCAAGGCTGCCCCAGGTACGCGAAAACACGATTTTGCCTTTAAAAAGTTTTTGAAAACCACACCAATCATTCAATCGTTAGGGGCAATTTTGTCATTTCCCTTCCCACATCATTTCAAACACATTTTTCATTTCAAATACATTTTTCAATACAACAATCAAACAAAAAATCCAACCCATCTTCTCAAACACAAAAACTGAAATAGCCTACTAAAATAGCCAAATAGTTAAATAGCCAAAAAGCTAAAAACCCAAAAAAAGTAGCTTTCCCAAACGAGGCTGTAATTAAGATTTCCCATAAAATTTCACTGATCCATGTATGCTATTTTCCATTGACAAAAACACAAGATACAAGAAAATTTCAAGATGCCAAGCAATGCAATTAGGGGTCGACATCAGCCCGCTGGCCCATCCAGTTTAGTCCTATTTTTTTAGGGTTTGGGAATATAATTTTAGCCCATAAGGTCGGGCTGGGTTGATATTTTCAACCCGATTAATAAATGGGCTGGGTTTGGGAATTGTACTGACCCAATCAGGCCCGTCCCGCCCTGCTACATATTTAATTTAATAAATTAATTAATTTATATAATATATTTAAAATATATACCCTTTTAATTGTATAATTTTTTAATTTGTTTTTTATTGGGACATTTTCACACAAATCCTAATTTATGAACTTATATTCTACCAAGTCCTAACTAAGATTTTTGAGACCTTCAAGTCCCATTAATTTTTTAATAGTCCAAATTGGCTTTTAAACAATGATTGTTCATTATTTATGATTATCTATAAAGGAACATGATAATTTGACATTTATTTTGATTTTCAAAATTTTAAAATATGAACTTTCAAATTGAAAAAAACTTTTAAAAAAAAAATTATGTGCAAAAAAAAAAAAAAAAGCCAATGTTTTTTTTGAAGAAAAAAAAATTGGATTATTATTATTATTTTATTTTTTTGTGCAAAATTGAAAATTTTGTATCTATAAAAGAGTAAGATGATGGAACATTGATATGAAATTGAAAAAAAAAACTAAAAAAATGAAAAAAATGATAATATTCTCGATTTGTTAGATAGTTGAATCAAACCAATAAGTAGAAGGGAAAAAAATGTTTAATCTCATGCTCTACTTTTTTCATCAGTTAGTAAACAATTATCTGAAATATTACTATGCAAAATTGATAATGTTCTTAATTTTAAAAATTGAAAAAAAAAATTGATAATATTATCAGTTTTACTAAATAGGACTTATTGGTACAAAAAAATCTTAGATAGGACCTGAACTATTATAACATTTATAACTAGGACTTTTAGGTAATTAACTCTTTCTAATTTGATGTTAATAATTTGTTTGTTGATAATTAGGAAACTTAGTATCATCAGAAATAATAGTTAATGGTGATTCTAACTCTTCAAAAGTCGAAAATGAAACAAAGGAAGAATCTGAAATTTAAACCATGGATTTTTTATTTTTATTTTTTTAGTCGTAAGAAATGGTTTTGGAAACATCAAATTTTTTCTCAACTTTGATCTAATTTTTATGTGGGACCCATGCGCCAAAGTTGACAGATCTAAGTGATAACACGTTTTATGCCGCGTAGTGATTCACATAGTATATTTGGTTGCTCAAAACCATTATCGGGTAAATGGGAAATTGAAGCCAAAGTGAACACCATTTTTTTTTTTTTTTTTTGGACGACGGTGGCGACGTGTGCGTGTATTTATTTTAGGTTCAATGGATCTAACCCACTTTGTCTATAACCTCTCCCTCTACAAAACTTGAGTGCCCTTTGAAGTCTACCCCAAGTTCTAAACTCGAGCCTTATAAACCCACTTAGAGTTTGCCTACCAAACCAATGTGGGACAAGCTTTAACTCAAACATTTATGGAAATTCTACCAAAACACCATTTTCATGGTGTTCACTTTGGCTAGGCTAAGAGTGGGTACGTGGTGTGAGGTTAGATTGGGCTTGTCCGGCCCAATACTTATCTTTTTGAGCTAAAACATTTTGGATTTTTATTTTTCTAAAATTAAATTCTTACATTTTTTGAATTTAAATTTTGAAAACAATTTCGAAATGGTGTCCAGATTATTCCTACACCCAAACAGGTCCATATTTGTCCAATATAAATAGAACAGATTCAGTTATCTGTTCAAAATTCAAACTAAACAGGTTGTATCTGTTCAAACAGTGCCGAACAGGTACAATACTTGTTCAAATAGATCTGCTACCTGTTGGATTCAAACCGAACAGCCACCTTTGCACCTATAAATAGACAAGTCCCTTATTTGGTTTTTCACTTGAATTTTCGTCTTCAATCCTACTATTGTTCTCTCTGCATTTTGCTACATTATTTTCCTGTGAAAAAGAGTATAAACACAAAGTTTGTTCGTTGTGCAAACAGTTTGTAGTGCTGCTACAATTTGCTATTGATCATTTTATCTTGGGAGATAGACGTCCACAATCTAAAAGCACCGTGGAGAGGACAAATCTGTCTTAAGGACATAGTGTTAAACACTGGACTTGATCAAAATTTTATTCGAGAAAGTTAATTTACTTTCTGTTTATTTTTTTTATCAGATTTTGATTTTGTTTTTTGTAACAAAAAAAGAATCTGTTGTTTTATTTTATTTTATATATACTTTTTGATTTTTGTAATTAAACAGTTTCTTTCATTTCTTTAATTCTTCGAATACAGTGAAGATTGTCCAACAATCTTAAGACAAATTATTTTTTTGTGCCTTCATTATATTTATTTTCTTTGCTTTTTACAAATTGATATTCTAGTTGGAAAGTACAAATAGTACTCATATACTGTTTGATAAATAGTAGTAATATACTGTTTATTTTCTTTGGCAAATAGTAGTAATATACTGTTTACCATTAATAATTTCAGAATATTAATTTGTGTAGTAGTGTTACAGAAAATTATTGTGTAGTATTTTATTTCTCTGGTTTTAGTAACTAGAAAAATAAAATTATTTTGTGTTATAATTTATTTTCTGGTTTGAGTAACTAAAAAATTAATTTGGTTTTGGTTTTTTCTGATTTTTTGTAATAAGATATTATGGCTGCTGAAAGTAGTACTCCAAATCCGATTGTTACAACGACTCCGGTCCCTATCCAGAACTATGTTCAAGTTTCGATAAATCATGGAGAAAAATCAAAAAAATTTAATGGCACCGAGTTTAAGAGATGGCAGTAGGAAATGCTATTCTATCTTACAATTCTGAATTTTTCCTAGTTTCTGTGTGAAGAGGCTCTAGTACTTAAAGAGGATGAAAGTGATCGGCAAGTTGTTGCTGCTGTAGACACTTGGAAACGTTTTGATTTTTTGTGCAAAAACTACATCCTTAATGGCCTTGACAACATGCTATATAATGTTTACAGCCCTCTGAAAACAGCAAAAGAATTGTGAGATTCTTTAGAGAAAAAATACAAGACAGAGAATGTTGGCACAAAGAAATTTATTGTCGGTAAATTTATGGACTTTATTATGGTAAACTCCCAAACAGTAATTTCTCAAGTTCAAAGTTTTCAATTAATTTTGCATGATATTCATGCTGAAGGTATGTCTCTGAGTGAGTCTTTCCAAGTCACTGCGTTAGTGGAAAAATTACTACTGGCTTGGAAAGATTTCAAAAATTATTTAAAACATAAATGCAAAGAGATAACCATAGATGAACTTATTGTAAGACTAAGAACTGAGGAAGATAACCGTAAGGCCGAAAAGATGAATGGTAAGAATCCTATTGAGTCCAAGGCTAATGTGGTTGAACATGTGCCCAAACCACATAATAAAAAGAGAAAGTTTGCTGGAATTGGTACTAAACAAGGCAACAACAATGGCAATAAGAAGTTCAAAGGAAAAATACTATAATTATGGCAAGACTAGACATCAAGCCTCTGATTGCCGCCGCCCAAAGAAGGATCGCGGAAGTACAAGCAAGAAAACCACCAATCAAGCCAATGTGACAGAATTATATTACATCTTTGACAGGGTAAATGACATCAATCTCTCTGCCGTGGTGTCTGAGGCTAATTTGGTTGGAAATCCCAAGGAATGGTAGGTTGACATTGGGGCAACTTGTCACATTTGTGCGGATAAGAAGATGTGTTCACTACTTACAATAAGGTCGCAAATGGTGAACAACTTTTCATGGGAAATTCTTCTACTTCTGCTGTGGCTGGACAAGAGAAAGTAATATTGAAGATGACATCAAAGAAAGAACTAACCCTCAACAACGTGCTGCATGTACTTGACATCTGGAAGAATTAAGTTTCTGGTTCTTTGTTAAGTAAGAATGGTTTTAGGCTTGTTTTTCAGTCTAATAAATTTGTATTAACAAAGAGTGGTATGTATATTGGTAAATGATACATAAGCGATGGTTTATTTAAGTTAAATGTAATGACGGTTGTACCAAAACTTGTTATTAATAAGAATAACACATCTTTTGCTTATATTCTTAAGTCAAATTTATTGCATAGTAGATTAGGACATGTAAATTTTGATGCTTTGCGTAGATTAATTGGTTTGGATTATAAACCAAAGTTTTAAATTGATCCTAATCACAAATGTGAGATTTGTGTAAAAGCAAAACTAACTAAGGCTCTATTTAAATTGATTGAAAGAAAAATCGAACCTTTAGAATTAATTCATACTGATGTGTGTGATCTTAAATTTGTTCAAACTAGAGGAGGCAAAAAGTATTTCATAACATTTATAGATGATTGCACAAGATATTGTTATGTATACTTACTTAGAAGTAAAGATGAAGCCTTGGAAATGTTTAAACTCTATAAAACTGAAGTTGAAAATCAACTCGGTAAAACCATTAAAATGGTTATAAGTGATAGGGGTGGTGAATATGATACGCTTTTAAATGAATTTTGTGCACAACAAGGCATTATTCACCAAACTACAACACCCTATTCTTCACAGCAAAATGGAATTGCTGAAAGGAAGAATAGATCCCTTAAAGAAATGATGAATGCCAGGTTACTAAGTTCAGGCTTAGCATAGAACTTGTGGGGGGAGGAAATTTTGTCTGCTAATTATGTTCTTAATAGAATACCCCACAAGAAAACCAACAACATTCATTATGAGTTGTGGAAAGGTCGACCACATTCCTACAAATACTTAAAAGTGTGGGGGTGTTTGGCAAAAGTAGAAGTCCCTATTCCGAGAAGGCCTAAGATAGGACCAAAAACAATGGATTGTGTGTTTATTGGTTATGTAGTGCATATCGATTTCTAACTTATAAATCAGAAATACTTGATATACATGTGAACATTATTATAGAGTCCAAGAATGCTGTATTTTTTGAACATGTTTTTCCTTGCAAGAAAGGACAGGAATTAAGTTCACATAAAAAAACTTATGATTGTACACAAAGTCAAGAGACTAATGACAATCAAACAAAAGAGACTAGTAATGGTCTCGACCAATAGGATTTAACTGATGATGAACCAAGACGAAGTAAGAGAGCAAGAACATCAAAACCTTTGGTCCAGATTTTCTGACATACATGTTAGAAAATGAACCTCAAAGCTTTAAGGAAGCAATGACAGGTCCTGAAGCACCTTTGTGGAAAGAGACTGTTAATAATGAAATTGAATCCATTATGTAAAATCATACTTGGAAATTGGTGGATCTTCCACCCGGTTCTAAACCTCTTGGATATAAATGGATATTGAATAGAAAAATGAAAGCAGATGGTTCAATAGACAAGTATAAAGCAAGACTTGTGGTAAAAGGTTACAGACAAAGGGAAGGTCTGGACTATTTTGACACATGTTCCCCTGTGACAAGAATAACATCCATCCGTATGCTTATTGCCATAGTAGCGTTATATAGTTTAGAAATACATCAAATAGATGTTAAGACAGCTTTCTTAAATAGTGATCTAAATGAAGAGATCTATATAGAGCAACCCGAAGGGGTTGTTGTCACGACCCAAACCCACCCCTATAGGCTTAGCGTCATAACCAGCTAATAATCCTTGGATTACCAAAAGCCTTTTAACAGAATAACATATAATAAGGGGTTGCGGAAGCAAATATACAAAATATACGTAGTCCATTGAGCTGTGAAGACATACATGAGACAGGTAATTTGAAACTTTTATAAACTTGCGAGTGACGTCAAAAGATGCAGTATTTACACATCACTCCATAAACATAGTATCAGAAGTTTTGCTCAAAAATAAAAAGAAACAAAGTCTAGTACATTCACAAAAATAGCCACTAAACTTGACTTAATTTGGAACCTCCTCGGGAGGCACAAAGGTTGGTTGACAAAAACAGAGACGTCAGGTCCTCAGCTCTGAGCCTGGTCACGTGCCTGATCACCTACATACATAATATAAATAGTGAGCGAAAGCCCAATGAATAATAGCAAGGTAAAGGGGTTTTAATGAATGATGTCCATCATAGAATGAGAAATCAGAGTCTTATGCATTTTCAGATTTCAGATCAGAAACTGATTCATACCCTTGTTCATATTTATTTTCAAAATTCATATATTTCACATCATAGTACGTGGCACATCCATTAGCATTAACAAATCCGATGACCCATAAAAGGACGGCCATAAAGGCATTCTGATGACTCATAAAGGGACGACCATAAAGGCATTCCGATAACCCATAAAGGGATGGCCATAACATATGATGCTAAGGATGCCACGAATATATTTTAGATACTTGGACAAGCATTCATTCTTTCAAGACATAGCATCTCAGAAAACTGATTATTTCACATCATCAGAAAATAATTAAAGTTAAACATAGCTTTACAGAGTTATTACTCACAAATAACCGATGGCTCCAATTAGACAAGTAGAGTGGGCAATTCACTTAACTTGAGGCGCATGACCTACATAACATGACAAATATATACGTTGAAACACACGTTCGGATCGCACAACTTATTTAATTTATTTTAGTGTGTTTCTAGCCTTCATCCTCATTATGGTGTCTTAATCTTGGCCATGGAATGCTTAGGATGAAATGAGGATGCAAAAATGTACTTGAAAACATTTTTCAAAACTTGCTGAAAATAGGGTCCACGCTCGAGCGTGGCTTTCCTCGCTCGAGCTGACATGCAAAATGTGAGGGTCCGCGCGAGTGAAACTTTCTTCTCTCGAGCGGTCTGCAAACTTTGACAAAAGTACTGGTTGTTTTTTTTTCACGCTCGACAGACGCTCGATCCCCGCTCGAGTGTGAGACTCAGACCCTCGCTCAAGCTTGACTTTTGTCGCTCGAGCGTGCTGTAAAACATAAAAACTTCTGAGGGCTTACATTTCACGCTCGAGCGTACTTCAGGTCACTCGAGCGGAAGTGCACGCACTCAAAGTGGTCGCTCGAGCGTAGATGCAAATTCTGGGATTTCCAGATTTGTTCCCAAAGCTCAAAACTCAAACTTTAAGCAATCAAACTTGATTTTTTTTCTAGGCTAAAACTTGAGGAACATTTAGAAGTTCATAATACATCATGAATTAAGGATCTTTTCAAGAAATCATGGCCAAATAGCTTGCCAATTGTGCAAAATTAAACTTAAAATTTATGAATGATCCATGAACATGGCATGCATGTGTTCACTTGAGTTCATGGCTTCTAAAACATGATCAAATGAAATATTCAACTAAAAAACATGGTGAATTCTTAGACTACAACCAAAATATGAACATGCATGTGAGATTTCTCATGAAAACAAATTCAAAACTTTATGATATGGTCATGCATGCATGGAATGACTTACAATTCCCAAATTTTGACTTGATTCTCTTGTTAGTCGATTTCTCTCACTTGAATTCTTGTAAAATCTAACTTAATTACATATCTAAGAGTTTGATTCCTTACCTAGAGTCCTCAATTCCTCAAATGCTAGTGTTCTCTTGCTTAATCCCTTCATTTCTCTTCAATTCCTCTAATTCTTGCTAGCTTGGCTTCAAATTGACTCCAATCTCTCCCTTTTCTCACTCTCACAGTTGTGTGTGTGAATATAGGCTCAAGGGTGTGTTGAATGAAGGAAAAAGATGAGTGGAGACAAAAGGTGCCTTATATAGGCTTGCCTAATGATAGTTAACTAAGGCTAATCACATGGGCATCAAATTAATCTATTTAAATCGTTCCGAATTGAATTTCAATTAAACCTATCATAAAATTCTAAAAATTCCAATTAACACATAAATCAAGTCAATTTCTAAATCGGATACCAATAAGGCTTTCAATTCACAACCGAAATAAAAGTATGAATAGATCTTCTATGTTAGACAGATATACATACACATAAGCAACATATCATGCAACACGCTTGTAATTAATTCAGAATTTGATCTTAATAACTTATTAGACATATGAAGTCATGGATTAACGCTAATCATGGGTCGGGGTTGTTACAGTTGTAGTACCAGGGCAAAATAAGAAAGTTTGTCGGCTTGTAAAATCTCTTTATGGATTAAAATAAGCTCCTAAGTAATGGCATGAAAAATTTGATCATGCTATGCTTACTAGTGGGTTTAAGATAAACGAATATGACAAGTGCGTTTATGTTAAAAATACTGACAAAGGTTATGTCATCGTTTGTCTTTATATGGATGCTTATCATTGGAAGCAGTCAAACATGATCACATCAACTACGCAAATGCTGAACAGAAGATTTGATATGAAAGATATGGGGGTCGCAGATGTTATATTAGGAATGAAAATTATTAAAACATCTGATGGGTATGCATTATCTCAATCTTATTATATTGAGAAAATTCTTGGTAAATATATCAAGGATGATATGAATATAGCTAGAATACCTGTAGACATCAGTCTTTATTTATCAAAAAATAAAGGTGATGCGGTGTCTCAGCTAAAATACTCCCAAATCATTGGAAGCCTAATGTACCTAATTGTCACGACCCAAACCTGCCCCTGTAGGTTTGGCACCGTAACCGGCCAGTAATCCGTGGATTACCAAAGGCCTCTGAACAGATTAACAAATAATAAGGGGCTGCGGAAGCAAATATATAAAATAAACAAGGTCCAATGAGCTGTGATACCGAACATGAAACAGAATTTCACAAAACTTATTTATATACAAAAACATGCTAGCCAAATACATCAATATTTACAGAGAATAGTCCCCAAGACCTGACTTTACATAACACACATGCAGACTAGCATGGTCACAAAAAACAGCCATGTCAATAGGCTTCAAGCGGAACCTCCTCGGGAGGCGCAACGTTTGGCTGACAAAACATAACTGAAGGCCGTCAACTCTGGCCTGGGTCATGTGCCGCCTCACCTACATATATATAGTAAACTGTGAGCGAAAGCCCAACGAATAATAAACAGAGTAAAGGGGTTTCAATGAATGAGTTCGTACAGATTTCAGAAATCAATTCATATTGAATCAAAACCATACTTGTTTAGATCATATACAGACAGAAATCATAAGTCATGGTTACATTTACGTGATACATCCATTAGCATAACAGAACAGGACGCATAAGCGTCACAAAACAGGACGCATAAGCGTAAGGGTATGAATAACCTAGTTCCAAGAAGGAACCTCCGGATCTGGGTCACAGAACAGGACAGCCAAGCCCCCATGGCGGGCCTCCGGTACGGGTAATAGTGCACAGACAGGACGCATACGCGTAAGGTTACGAATAACCAGTTCCATAAAGGAACCTCCGATACCGGGTAACGGCTGTAGATATCACATGATACTAAGGATGTCATGAATACATGTCAGAAATTGAACAATCATTCATTGTACAGAACATATCATTACCGAAAACAAATCTCATTTTGCCCCACAGAAAATAAGTACAGTTGAACATATCTTTACTATGTTATTACTCACAGTGGGCGTTGAAACAGAAGGACGGAGCCAAAAGGTCAAACAGAGTGCGGCACGTGACCTACATAACACATAACAGACATATACATGAAACACACGTTCTAACTATTCAAAACTTATGTCATTGGTTCTAAGTGTGTTTCTACCCTTGAATTTCCCTTATAGAGTCTTAAACATGGCCTAGGAATGCCTAGGATGGAATGAGGATGCAAAAATGACTCAGAAACATTCAGAATTTTCAGGAAAACAGGGCCCCGCTCGAGCGTGGGTTTACCCGCTCGAGCGGACATGCAACAAAGGTATCCGCTCGAGCGTCAACTCCCCCGCTCGAGCAGACTGTAAAAAGTGCTGGATGGGTGAAATTCACGCTCGACGGTCGCTCGATGCCCGCTCAAGCGTGAGACACATGCCCCCGCTCGAGCGTCTATTTCCCCGCTCGAGCGGACTGTAATGCAATGCAAGATGCTGGGAGCTCGAATTCCCCGCTCGAGCGCGACTTCCCCCGCTCGAGCGGGAGTAAAAAATCTGGGATTTCCAGATTGAACTCCAGTGCTCAAGTTCAACTTTTAACCATTCAAAACTCAACCTCTTGAGCTCAACTTCTGGAAAATACATGTAGACCCATAGAACAACAAGTTTCAAAAGCCAATTTGTAAAATCAACGTCCAAGGGTAGTCCAATTAGACACCATTTTGAGAAAAACTTGAAGAACATAACTCAACTACAACATGCATGAACTTCTTTGAATTCCAACACTTCAACTCATGACTAGAATGGAAATTTTGGTGGAAAAACAAGATGATTTCAAGGCTACAACAATTACATGGACATGCATGTGAGAATTTTATAAAAACAAGACTCAAAATGCCATAACATGAACATGCATGCATGGATTTCTACCCAATTCAACATTCAAACCAAATTCTAGACTCCCCCCTTAAATGGACCATGAACCATGCAAGAATAATCTTAAATACAACAATGAGAGGTTGAATCCTTACCTAAGTCTTGAATTTAAGGTGTAGAAAGCTCAAATTTACAACTATCTTCCAATTCCCTCAAGTCTCCAAGCTAAATGCCTAGATGAAATCAATTCTCTCCTCCTTTCTCTCTCTTGGTCGGCTAAGGCAAAGAAATGAGCTAAGCAAATGTTGTATCTAGGTGTAATGAGGCTTCAAATATGTCTTAGATAGTGGCCCACTCAATGGCCTAATGGTAAATATGTCAAACTCTATAAATTTGGCTCAATTGATCTAATTTAATCATACCAAATCACATTTCAAATAAATATGCCATAAAATCACATAAAATCCAACTAACACGGATCACTAATTAATTTCGGAATCGGGCACCGATAAGGCTTTCAATTCGCAGTTTGAAGTTTAAAGCATGAATAGATATTTCGACACTGAACAGATAGAGGCACATAAAACATGCAACACATATGCAAATTAAATTCCAGATTTCCTCTTAATTACTATTAGACATAATTAAGTACCAATTGACGTTAATCAGGGTCAGGGTTATTACAGTCTTCCCCCCTTAAAAGAGTTTGGTCCCCAAACTCAAATTACCTTCATTCGGAATCAACACGGGGTTCAACAGAAACAATTCCGGATATCTCTTCTTCATGTCTTCCTCAGTCTCCCAAGTTGCATAGGTTCCCCCGTGGTTTTGCCAATCAACTTTCACCAAGGGTATTGCTTTGTTTCTCAACCTTTTGATTCTGCGGTTCACAATCTGGATAGGCCTTTCTTCGTAAGTGTAATCATCTTTCAGAAGTACATGTGTCGGTTCAATGACATGGAGTGGATCTCTCAAATACTCCCGAAGCATCGATACATGAAAGACGTTGTGCATATGTTCCATGACAGGAGGTAAGGCTATCCGATACGACACCGGATTGATCTTTTCGAGAACTTCATAAGGTCCAACATACCTTGGCGCCAATTTTCCCTTAACACCAAACCGAGTTTGACCCTTCATCGGGGTCACTTTGATGAACACATGGTCCCCCACTTCGTACTCCCTTCTCTCTTCTTCGAACATCGGCATAGCTTTCTGCCTACTCTGTGCAGTTTTCAGACGCTGCTGTATCAGTTTCACTTTCTCGGTGGTTTCTTGCACAAGTTCCGGCCCCAATAAAGGTCTATCACCTACTTCAGCCCAACATACCGGAGAACGACATTTTCTCCCATATAGGCCTCATAAGGCGCCATTTCAATGCTGGAGTGGTAGCTGTTGTTGTATACAAATTCGGTCAATGGCAAGTAGATCTCCCAATTTCCCTGGAAGTCTAACACACACATTCTAAGCATATCCTCCAGAGTTTGGTCTGTTCGTTCAGTCTAGCCATCTGTCTGTGGGTGATAGGCACTGCTCAGTCTCAATTCAGTTCCCAAGGCCTGTTGCAAACTCTGCCAAAATCTTGATACAAACTTTGAGTCCCTGTCAGACACAATAGACACTGGCACTCCATGCAATCTCACAATTTCAGTCATATAGATGTTGGCCAATTTATCAGCGTTATAGATAGTTTTAACAGGCAGAAAATGTGCAGACTTAGTTAAACGGTCAACTATAACCCAAATAGAGTCCATACCTCAAGAAGAACAAGGCAATCCCACAATGAAGTCCATGGTGATGTGCTCCCATTTCCATTCTGGTATTGGGAGTGGTTGTAGCAAACCGGCAGGTCGTTGATGTTCAGCCTTAACCTGTTGGCAATGCAGGCATCTAGCCGCAAAGTCTGCAATACTCCTTTTCATTCCAGGCCACCAAAAATTCTATTTCAAATTATGGTACATCTTCGTGTTCCCCGGATGCATAGCAAATTTACTACTGTGAGCTTCGGTCATAACACGTTTCCTCAAATCATAGCAATCAGGCACACAAAGACGGTTCTGGAATTTCAGCACATCATTCTCAATCACAAATCCTGGCCTCGGTTTCGAATCAAATTCCTCCATAATCTTTTTCAAGTGTCCATCTTCACATTGTTTTTGTCTGATCTCATCAAGAATAGCAGGTTGAGCAGAAATAGCAGAACACAGTCCATCTTGTTCTAGGTCGGTCAACAATTCTTTCTGGCTGGATAACAAACACGACACAGTTGCACCGGATTTTCGGCTCAAGGCATCTGCCACAGTATTAGCCTTTCCTGGATGATACAAGATTTGCAAGTCATAATCTTTGATTAGTTCCAACCAACATCTCTGTCTCATATTCAACTCCTTTTGGGTGAAGAAATATTTCAAACTTTTATGGTCTGTATAAACCTCACAAGTTACCCCATACAAATAGTGACGCCATATCTTCAAAGCAAACACCACAGCTGCCAATTCAAGATCATATGTTGGGTAATTCTTTTCATGAGGTCGGAGTTGTCTAGAAGCATAGGCAATCACCCTTCCGTTTTGCATTAGTACACACCCCAAGCCTTTATAAGAAGCATCACTGTACACTTGAAACCCATCAGTACCATTAGGCAAAGTTAAAATTGGTGCAGTCACTAACTTGGTTTTCAGTTCTTGAAAGGCTGTCTCTCTTTGTTCAGTCCAGTCAAATGGCATATTCTTCTGAGTTAACTGAGTTAATGGTAAGGCAAGCTTAGAAAAATCTTTCACAAACCTCCGGTAGTAACCTGCTAGTCCCAGAAAACTTCGGACTTCTATCACATTTGTAGGTCTAGGCCAATCCACAACAGCTTCAATTTTCTGAGGGTCCACAGAAACACCATCCATGTTAACAACATGACCCAAAAATGCCACACTGTCAAGCCAGAATTCACACTTGGACAGTTTAGCATACAATTTCTTTTCTCTCAAAATCTGCAAGGCGGTTCTCAGATGATTCTCATGTTCCTTCTTGTCTTTTGAATATATCAGAATATCATCAATAAATACAACAATAAAGTCATCCAGATATGATTTAAACACCCTATTCATAAGATCCATGAAAGCAGCAGGTGCATTGGTCATCCCAAACGGCATTACTAAGAATTCATAATGTCCATATCTAGTTCGGAATGCAGTTTTCTCTATGTCCTCGGCTCTAACTTTTAATTGATGATACCCCGACCTGAGGTCAATTTTAGAAAACACTTGGGCACCCTGAAGTTGGTCAAACAAGTCATCTATTCGGGGCAGAGGGTATTTGTTCTTGATAGTCACTTTATTCAGTTCCCGGTAATCTATACACAGTCTCAAAGATCCATCATTCTTTTTGACAAACAAGACTGGAGCACCCCAAGGTGAAGTACTAGGACGGATAAAGTTCTTGTCTAACAGTTCCTGAAGTTGGGTTTTCAATTCTTTCAATTCAGAGATAGACATTCTATAGGGAGTCTTGGAAATAGGTTGTGTCCCCAGAAACACCTCAATAGTAAATTCAATTTCTCTGTCAACTAAGTCTCCCGGTAAATTAGTCGGAAACACATCAGGAAATTCACAAACAATAGGGATCGTTTCTACGGTAAGATTGTCGGACGATGTGGTCAGTATGCAACACAAATAACCCCTACATCCCTTCCTAAGTAGTTTTACAGCTTTCATAGCCGAGATTAAGTATGGGGGAGGAACTACCCCATTCCCACTAAAAGTAAATTCAGGCATACCCGGCGGTCTAAACACAACAGTTTTGTTTGCACAGTCAATGGTAGCACAGTATTTAGTCAACCAATCCATCCCCAAAATACAATCAAAATGATGAATGTCCAAAGGTAATAAGTCCACATATAACATCATATCACCAACCCTAACATCACATGCTGGATATACATGAGTACACATCATAGAGTCCCCAGATGGCGTAGATACAGATAGCACATATGTCATAAGTTCTAATGGCCTAGTCAATTTTCGAGAAAAAGCATGTGACACAAAAGAATGTGTAGAACCAGAATCTATCAATACACATGCATTTTGAGAACATACAGAAAGTGTACCTGACACCACAGTATAGGTGTTCGGTACGTCACCGGGCACTAAGGCAAACACTCGGCCTTGTCTCAAAGGTTCCTTTCCTGAATTGGCTTTGACATTGGTTTTGGCCACTGAAGCGGATCCCGCTGAACTTGCTACAGGACGGCTAGTAGTCTCAGATCTAAGCGGACAATCTCTCATCATATGACCCGGCTGGTCACATCGGAAACAAGCACCGGACGCTCAGCGACACACACCCATGTGCCTGTTACCACAATCAGAACAGACCGTGAGAGACCCACTACTTTGACTTGAGTTGCTCCAAGTCCCTGTGTTTTGCTTCTTATTACTAAAGGACCGGCCTTTCTTAAAACCAAACCCGGATCTTTTTCCTCTCCACTCATTTGCTGTAGGTGCTGGGGCTTTGCTTTGTCTCATGGCAGCTAGGGTAGCCTCTGCCATTAAGGCTCTGTCTAGGACTTCCACATAAGTAGGCAATTTCAGAACGCCTACCCGATCAAACACGTCAAGATCCAATCCTCCTTCAAACTTTCAGGCTTTCTTGTAATCTGTGTCCACCATATGTGGAGCGAATCGTGCTAACTCGGTGAACTTAGCTTCATATTCTGCCACTGACATTCTTCCCTGTTTAAGTTCCTGAAATTCGGACACCTTTCGATCCTTGAAACATTGGGGAAAATACTTGTCGTAGAAAATGGCATTAAACTGTGCCCATGTCATATTCCCATTGCTGCCTCGGATTAACAACCACCATCTGTGGGCTTCGTCCTTCAAAGTGTAGGTGGCTAACAAGACTTTCTGAGTTTCAGAACACGGAAATACTTCATACAACTTTCCCATCTCAAGTAACCACGTCTCAGCTTTCAAGGGTTCAATTCCACCGTAGAACGTTGGTGGTTTCATTTTCATGAACTTCTGTGTCAGATTAATAATGTCATCGTCCTCTGCCTTGGCTTGCGCCGGCGGAGGCGAAGGGGGTAAAGGTTGCTGTCTTTGCTGCTATGTTAAGGTCTCAGTCAATGCTGCCAACATTTGTTCCATTCGGCCCATGCGAGCCTCTGAAGATTCACTCTCACCAGTTCCCCGTGCATTCTCCATCTTACACTACAGATATCAAGTGATATTAAACATAGGCATAATCTTATTCATTTCCTTTAATTCAGTTATTCAAATGTACATTTAGTTTTAATATTCAGTTGTATTACCACACACTCACACATGCAGATGCAATGCCCCTAACTCTTACTAGGACATCCTAAGCTCATACGGACCTGTGTGTGCGGTATAACTCGTGTTCTGATACCACTCTGTCACAACCCAAACCTGCCCCTGTAAGTTTGGCACCATAACCGACTAGTAATTTGTGGATTACCAAAGGCCTCTGAACAGATTAACAAATAATAAGGGGCTGCGGAAGCAAATATATAAAATAAACAAGGTCCAATGAGCTGTGATACCGAACATGAAACAGAACTTCACAAAACTTATTTATATACAAAAACATGCTAGTCAGATACATCAATATTTACAGAGAATAGTCCCCAAGACCTGACTTTACATAACACACATACAGACTAGCATGGTCACAAAAAACAGCCATGTCAATAGGCTTCAAGCGGAACCTCCTCGGGAGGCGCAACGTTTGGCTGACAAAACAGAACTGAAGGCCGTCAACTCTGGCCTGGGTCATGTGCCGCCTCACCTACATATATATAGTAAACTGTGAGCGAAAGCCCAGCGAATAATAAACAGAGTAAAGGGGTTTCAATGAATGAGTTCGTACAGATTTCAGAAATCAATTCATATTGTATCAAAATCATACTTGTTCAGATCATATACAGACAGAAATCATAAGTCATGGTTACATTTACGTGATACATCCATTAGCATAACAGAACAGGACGCATAAGCGTAACAAAACAGGACGCATAAGCGTAAGGGTATGAATAACCTAGTTCCAAGAAGGAACCTCCGGATCCGGGTCACAGAACAGGACAGCTAAGCCCCCATGGCGGGCCTCCGGTACGGGTAACAGTGCACAGACAGGACGCATACGCGTGAGGTTACGAATAACCAGTTCCATAAAGGAACCTCCGATACCGGGTAACGGCTGTAGATATCACATGATACTAAGGATGTCACGAATACATGTCAGAAATTGAACAATCATTCATTGTACAGAACATATCATTACCGAAAACAAATCTCATTTTGCCCCACAGAAAATAAGTACAGTTGAACATATCTTTACTATGTTATTACTCACAGTGGGCGTTGAAACAGACGGACGGAGCCAAAAGGTCAAACAGAGTGCGGCACGTGACCTACATAACACATAACAGACATATACATGAAACACACGTTCTAACTATTCAAAACTTATGTCATTGGTTCTAAGTGTGTTTCTACCCTTGAATTTCCCTTATAGAGTCTTAAACATGGCCTAGGAATGCCTAGGATGGAATGAGGATGCAAAAATGACTCAGAAACATTCAGAATTTTCAGGAAAACAGGGCCCCGCTCGAGCGTGGGTTTACCCGCTCGAGCGGACATGCAACAAAGGTATCCGCTCGAGCGTCAACTCCCCCGCTCGAGCAGACTGTAAAAAGTGCTAGATGGGTGAAATTCACGCTCGACGGTCGCTCGATGCCCGCTCAAGCGTGAGACACATGCCCTCGCTCGAGCGTCCATTTTCCCACTCGAGCGGACTGTAATGCAATGCAAGATGCTGGGAGCTCGAATTCCCCGCTCGAGCGCGACTTCCCCCGCTCGAGCGGGAGTAAAAAATCTGGGATTTCCAGATTGAACTCCAGTGCTCAAATTCAACTTTTAACCATTCAAAACTCAACCTCTTGAGCTCAACTTCTGGAAAATACATGTAGACCCATAGTACAACAAGTTTCAAAAGCCAATTTGTAAAATCAACGTCCAAGGGTAGTCCAATTAGACACCATTTTGAGAAAAACTTGAAGAACATAACTCAACTACAACATGCATGAACTTCTTTGAATTCCAACACTTCAACTCGTGACTAGAATGGAAATTTGGTGGAAAAACAAGATGATTTCAAGGCTACAACAATTACATGGACATGCATGTGAGAATTTTATAAAAATAAGACTCAAAATGCCATAACATGAACATGCATGCATGGATTTCTACCCAATTCAACATTCAAACCAAATTCTAGACTCCCCCCTTAAATGGACCATGAACCATGCAAGAATAATCTTAAATACAACAATGAGAGGTTGAATCCTTACCTAAGTCTTGAATTTAAGGTGTAGAAAGCTCAAATTTACAACT
Source organism: Camellia japonica (assembly GCA_030407325.1). Classification (NCBI taxonomy): domain Eukaryota; kingdom Viridiplantae; phylum Streptophyta; class Magnoliopsida; order Ericales; family Theaceae; genus Camellia; species Camellia japonica. The sequence goes on from JAPPVO010000017.1 coordinate 80,822,375, forward strand.
ATCTTCCAATTCCCTCAAGTCTCCAAGCTAAATGCCTAGATGAAATCAATTCTCTCCTCCTTTCTCTCTCTTGGTCGGCTAAGGCAAAGAAATGAGCTGAGCAAATGTTGTATCTAGGTGTAATGAGGCTTCAAATATGTCTTAGATAGTGGCCCACTCAATGGCCTAATGGTAAATACGTCAAACTCTATAAATTTGGCTCAATTGATCTAATTTAATCATACCAAATCACATTTCAGATAAATATGCCATAAAATCACATAAAATCCAACTAACACGGATCACTAATTAATTTCAGAATCGGGCACCGATAAGGCTTTCAATTCGCAGTTTGAAGTTTAAAGCATGAACAGATATTTCGACACTAAACAGATAGAGGCACATAAAACATGCAACACATATACAAATTAAATTCCAGATTTCCTCTTAATTACTATTAGGCATAATTAAGTACCAATTGACGTTAATCAGGGTCAGGGTTATTACACTAATGAATTGCACTCGCCCTAATATAGCTTATGTTGTCAGTAAATTGAATAGGTACATTAGTAACCCTGGAGAAGACCATTGGAAAGAAATCATTCAAGTTCTTAGATATCTAAGATTTACCCGTGATCATGGTTTGAACTTTACTCGTATCCTACAGTACTAGAAGGCTATTGTGATGCAAATTGGATATCAGATACTAAAGATTCAAAATCCGCTAGTAGATATGTCTTTACTCTTGGTGGCACTGTTGTTTTTTGGAAATCTATAAAACAAACATGCATCACACGATCTACAATGAAATCTGAGTTCATTGCTTTAGATAAAGAAGAAGAAGAAGTAGAATGGCTTCGCCACTTCCTAGAAGACATTCCAATGTGGCCAAAACATGTGCCAACTATTTGCATTCATTATGATAGTTAATCTGCAATAAGCAGGGCACAGAGTCATATGTATAATGGTAAGTCACGACACATTCGTTGTTGACATAATATCGTAAGGCAATTGCTCTCAAATGGAATAATCTCAATAGATTATATAAAATCTAAGGAGAATATTGTGGATCCGTTAACAAAAGGTTTGACAAAAGAACAAGTGTATAGTTCATTGAAGGGGATGAGATTAAAGCCTATGACATAAGAGTCATCATAATGGTAACCCTACTTAAATGACTGGAGATCCCAATAACTAAGTTGAAATGGACGACTAAGCTATGTGTGACTCGCCAGAAATCACCAAGGGATTAAAAATTCCCAACCCATTCCTGTGGTGAGAGTGATATCTACAACATGTATTGTATGCAAGGGTTTAAGGATAAACTTTGCTTTTAATGATTACTTATATCTTGATTTAGACATAAAAATCAAGACGAGTATAAGAGATACTTACAATAAGAATCACCTATATGAGTGTCGAACTGGGGCCGGTTCTATGAGAATGAAGAGGCTAAATTCTCTAGAAGCACTCATGAACAACCAGGAGCATTCAAGGCCAAAATGAACACAACCATGAGAACCATGATGTGTCAAAAGATATTTTGTGTGAAATTTATTGTCTTGGCTTACACAAACGACTGAACAATTCAAGGCATCGCGTCTATTGGCTAGCTAGTAAGTCCGATAGGTTATTACTAGGGAAGGTTCAAGGCCGAAAGCTACCTATCCTGATGCAAAATATTTTCGATTTATACTCTTTCGACAAATTCTGCATATTGTTGCATTTCCGTTGTCATCAAATTCCATTCATGTGGGGCATTGTAAGAAATGGTTTTGGAAACATCAGATTTTTCCTCAACTTTGGTCTAATTTTTAGGTGGGACCTATGCGCCAAAGTTGGCGGATCTAAGTGGTAACGCGTTCTATGCCGCGTGGTGATTCACGTAGTATATTTGGTTGCTTAAAACCATTATCGGGTGAATGGAAAATTAAAGCCAAAGTGAGTACCATGAAAATGGTGTTTTGGTGGAATTTCCATAAAGGTTTGAGTTAAAGCTTGTCCCACATTGGTTTGGTGGACAAACTTTGAGCGAGTTTAGAAGACTTGAGTTTGGAACTTGGGGTAGGCCCCAAGGGGCACTCAAGTTTTGTAGAGGGGGAGGTTATGGGCTAGACCATTGGACCCAAATAAACACATGTGCTCGCCGCCGTCCGTCCATCCGTCTCGCCGGTGGGGTGGGTTGGGCGTGGGTGTGTGGTGTGAGGTTAGGTTGGGCTTGTCCAGCCCAATGCTTATCTTTTTGAGCCAAAAACATTTTGGATTTTTATTTTTCTAAAATTAAATTCTTACCTTTTTTGAATTTAGATTTTGAAAACAATTTCGAAATGGTGTCCAGATTATTCTTACACCCAAACAAGTCCATATCTATCCAATATAAACCGAACAGATTCAGTTATCTGTTCAAAATTCAAACCGAATAGGTTGTATCTGTTCAAACAGTGCCGAACAGGTACAATACTTGTTCAAACAGATCTGCTGCCCGTTGGATTCAAACCGAACAGCCACCTTTGCACCTATAAATAGACAAGTCCCTCATTTGGTTTTTCACTTGAATTTTCGTCTTCAATCCTGCTATTGTTCTCTCTGCATTTTGCTGCATTATTTTCCTGTGAGAAAAAGTGTAATCACAACGTGTGTTCGTTGTGAAAACAGTTTGTAGTGCTGCTACTGTTTGCTGTTGATCATTTTATCTTGGGAGATAGACGCCCACAATCTGAAAGCATCGTGGGGAGGACAAATCTGTCTTAAGGACATAGTGTTAAACACTGGACTTGATCAAAATTTTATTCGAGAAAGTTAACAAGGTAAGTAATTAATTTACTTATTTTTTTTTATCAGATTTTGATTTTTCTTTTTGTAACAAAATAAGAATTGGATATTTTATTTTATTTTATATATACTTTTTGATTTTTGTAATCAAACAGTTTCTTTCATTTCTTTAATTCTTCGAATATAGTGAAGATTGTCCAACAATAGTTTGATGTATTACTAATAGTTTGGTTTTAAAAACTTTGAGCTTATAGGGTTATGAGTGTGTTTGGTTTAAAAAACTTTATAATGTTTTAATTAATATTGTATTGAATATTTAACTATTAGTTGCTCAATAGGCCTTTGCTTATTTATGAAAAAATAATAGGTACTATAATGTTTAGTTTTTTTTTTATATTATTTATTAATCACTTATGTATATGGCTCAATGGATAGGCTTGCGAACAATAATTTATATTAGGGCTAGGCTTGAGATGATTATATAGTTTCGATATTTGGACCGAACGGGCTTGGACAGATACATAGTCCCTTATTAGGTAGTGTTGGCCAACCTTGCCTGGCCCGTTAAATGACCACCTCTAAATGCAATAGTGCACAACTTTCATCAAAATTGTAAGAACACAACAACACCAAAATTATTCATACTTATATTGCAATCACTTCACATCCAAAAAACATAGAGAAATTTTTCTTCATCATATTCAATCACTAAAAAATATTTTTTCAATTGTAAAAAGCTTTAATCACATAGACACAAGCTACAAAATACATACCTCCCAAACAAAACAACAAACACCTCCAGGGGAAAATAACGAACACCTCCAATGAAATCGAAAACAACGAATACCTCCACTACAACAAAAAGTATTTTTGGCAATGTTTTTTAGCAACCAAACTAAAATTAGTGGTCAATTGTATATAATCGGTGACAATATACTTGTTGGTTGCTAAAAAATAAACTATTGGCGACAAGTTGAGATTATTGGTCGCCAAAAAGTTTGGCGCCAACTTAAATTTCTGCGTGAGAGCACTAAAAACGTTTTCGTGACCAAATTCATATATGGAGACGAAAATTTTGGTCACCGATTGTAAATTTTTGGCAACAGAAATAAAATAGTTGCGGAAAGGTGAACGATATTTATGGCGACCTAATTATTTTAGTCGCCAATGAAGTAGCTATCAAAACCACGTCGTTTTGAATTTGTCCTTTTTTTTTTTTTTTTTTAAGAGTTGGCTGACCCTTTCAGGTTAATAAACAAATAATTGACCTAATATTGTTCATCTCATTCTCTCACTCCACAACCTTAAGGAGCATGGCAGAACACAGCATAACATAGAGGTATGTCTTCTCTTCTTCTTTTTCTTCTTCTTCTTCTTCTCCTTCTTCTCCCTCTCCCTCTCCCTCTCACTCTCTTACACCGCCTCATCTTCTTCTTCTTTTTTTTCTTTGTCTTCAATTTCATTCTCTTGCTCTGCATTTTCAAAACTATAGCTTCTCGCTTTTTATTCTTTTTCTCTCTTCCTCTCATTCTCTTGCGCCACCGACTGAGCACCACCGATGGCATTTCCTCAAACGGTGCTTCCCCTTTGTCTCCCTTTCTTACAACGCCGATTGTGACCACTACCCTCTTCACTTCTCTCTTTTTGATATTCTGAATTTATGTAATATTTTTTGGGACTGATTTTGGGACTGCGATTCTATATAGAAGACAGATTTTAGGACTGCAATTCCCTACTACGTTATGCTTTCCTCTATGTTCTGCATTTTCTATTGGTGTTTTTGCGAACTGGAACTCCATTCAACTTTGAATTTTAATGCTCTTTCAAGATGGCTGGACAATCTGGTATGTAGATAGCGGCTTCCATGTTTATTTGTCTTCCAAGATGTACCACCACGTGGTTTCTATGTTCTTGTTTTTCTTTACTTTAATTTATGTGTAAAGTATGCACAATACATGTTTGCTATGAAAATAGAAATAGAAAATCTGTAGTTTTTTTTCCCTTACTTCAAAATATATATATATATATATATAGAAAATTGTATCTCAAAATGTAGAAACTATTTTTTTGGGTGGGTAAGTCGTAAATTAAAGAAAAAAATGTACACATTTACAAGGGGTCTACCTCAGGTAATACAATAAATCTAACACTGCCCTCATTGCCTAAGCAACTATACTCTTTGGACCCCACCACCAGACAACCCGAAGCAAGCCGGTGGCATCCAGCACAATACACAAAACACTATACTCCACGAATCATCAATTGAACTCACACAGACCAGAGCACAATAATAAAACTCAAAGAAAAAAAGTGCACCCCATAAATGGGTACATAACTAGAAAACATATTAACACCAGGTCACTAACCTCACAGATACATGCTCACCCTCATTCAAACTTGGATAGAGGAAAATATAGAAGCTATTCTCAACTCAACAATAATTTTAGTTGCATTTCAAATGCTAGTGCATAGTTATGGATCATAGGATTGATCTATGAAATGTGTGTTTCATTGGAGACAGTATTTCCAGTACATTGAGTTTAAAAATATTTTTTTCTAGTCATGATGGTTTAGATTGAAAACATATCAAAAATTAAGGTTTAACTTGACAAAATTGAAAGCTCATGTTTATATTTCGTTATAAAAGTGAAACTCTAGAGGTCTTTTTTTTTTTTTTCAAACATAAATTAGTGTTAAAATATAAAAAATAATACAAAAAATTATTGCCATTTAAGTATGGAGGTCCATGTAAGAAATAATGCAATATCCAGGTCTCTATAACTCAGAATGCAATATTGAAAACAACTTAGAATTTACAAATTTTAATACGTTTTAATTTCATTATGTCTGGGTTTCAAATGTTTAGTAGTATTGATGTGTACACGAGAATGTCCAATGGAATGAATGGAGTTCCTGTTTTTCTTGTCAGGATTTTATCTTGAAGACATTTTATTATTAATTTTTTTCTGTTGAAATTCCAGTAAAGTACTTCAAGAACCACTTCTATGGGGATTGAAAAGTCATTAAGCATGACAAAACCAACTTTTAGAAGAGGAGGAACTAGGAAAAGTAGTAAGGGTTTACTCTTTGTCGAGAATAAGCATTGACATTTAGGAATGAGTTTGCACTTTATTTCCATTTTGAACTGATATTATGCACAAATTAGGTAGCTTAGTTTCTATTGAGGAACGTGTCAATGATGTTGAATTGCTAATTATATGGTTATTTATAGGAATGTCCTCGTTGGGTGTCATATTGTAGCATTGTTTCTCTTTAGACTTTAACATTTGATATATAAATGGTTTCAAAAAGTATGTACATAGATTTCTTTGGTGTGTTGAAGTGTAATGCTTTGTTGTACCATTGCAGAGCCAACAATGAGTTGGAGGCAAAGTTTTTTTAGGAGAGAGCTGCCCCTGAAGCTAAATACTAGAAGGTTTATGGATCACTATAGTTCAGCACTGCTTGTTTTCTTAATGATCTTCCCAAATACATCATAATTTCTTGTAATCAAAAGAAGTTCAAATTTATGTGAATTACCTATTTGTTCGGTTGACTTGTAATGTGAGTGGACATGTTGCAGAGGTGTGAAATTGTAAATGGTGTTGTAGAAGTTGAAGGAGTTACAAGTGAAGCCACAACGGACCTTGAGGATGATAACTGTACAAAAGATAACCCACGTCTTTGGAAATTGCTGAATTCTTCTTCTCTCTTTTGTTGGGAAACAATTTTTCGCACCATTGGATCTCATAATCACAAGTAACAAAAACTTCCATTTCTACTCTCTATTTCCTAAAATCTATTTCTCTATGAGTCAAATGGTTTTGAAGTTATTTGATTTCGGTTATGAAATGATTTGATTTCTATAGCATCTCTTCTCTTCTCTTCAATGATTGAAGTGGGTTTTTAAATGGTTTCTACTTCTATTTTTTGAAATGGGTTTCTAAAAGATTTCTATTTCTTGAGATGGGTTGGATTTAGATATAGGTTGGGGTTTTGTATATTTGAAGGTGGAATTGTTAATGTAAATTTCATGCCCTAATAATAATATTAATTAAAGAAAACAAATACTCCTACATTATTAAATGTTGTTTGTTTGTAGGTTTTTTTTTTTTTTTGTGGGTACAAAGTCCCCAAGCCTTCTTTGATTCAAAAAAGTAACCATTTTACAACCAAACAAAACTTAGTGGAAACATAACAACATAATGAGGGGTGAAGAAGAGATGGGTGGTCTGCTGATATATTCAATCTTTTCCAATAACTTAATTAATTAATGGGGTTTTGTGTTTAGTTTTTTAAATTCCCCATGCTTTCAAAACATTTTTAATCAAATAATGCATGGAAAGTTGATCCTCATTTTTGTTTGTTTTAATTGCCTCATTTTTTTTTTTGGTTTTATTTTTATTTTTATTTAGGGAAGATGAGGGGGTTTGTCATATGTTGTGATAGTCCTATAGAGAACAAGAGAATTTTTTAAGGAAATGAATTAGAAAAACATATTGATAGACCAATGTTAAGTAAAAAAATTGTAATAGGACTGAGATGTGATTGATTTTGTTTGATTATTTTAATGAATAGAATTGAACGAAAAGATTGTTAAGTAAAAAGTCTAATAATAAAGAATTAGAGAGAGGTTTTAGTCCTATTATTTAAAGAGTTTAAAATTAATATTTAAATTCATAAAAGTAGTGCTTTTTATATATAAACAGAGTTTGTTATTTTTGCTTATAGGTTCTAACTTGTATGATGCCATGCCATTGCTTCAGTTGATATTTATTTTTGCTTCAATCCAAGTTTCTAATCTATGTTGTGTATTTATTTTTTTCAATAGTGCATTGTACATTTTTCAAAGCTGTGATTTATCCTTTTTTGGCAAGAATACAATTGTTATCTAGATTATAAGTACAAGCATTTATGTTATTTGACAATAAGGTAGAAAAAAAAAAATTGAAGACAGGACATGAGTATCCTTATATGTTATTTGACATTCAGTCCATATTCTCTACCTAAATGATTTCTTGTTTTAGCCACTACCCAACCAACCTTGTAGCCTACTTACTTGATAAGCTTGAAAGTGTATTTTATCCTTATTTATTTGGTTGATATTAATCAGGTTTAAGTCATAACATTAAGTATTGTTTTGGAGTTCTTTACATTTAGATTTTGCACCATTTATAATTACTCATTTCATTTGATTTCATATTGCCTTCTGATTTTGCCTCAAAGAGGCTGAGAAAATTTATTATTATTTGTGCGTTCTTGTAGACATATCAGCCTTATGGACCTATCTTTGGTAGACATATCATCCTTCCACCTTTTGCAAAATAGAAATATTTAGTCTTTTTTTTTATCAGCTAAAAAAAGAACTTCATTGGTAAATCACAAAGTACAAGATTCAAGGATTACATCAATAAAGGGGAGGGAGGTTGGTGAGAAACCAACAAAGAAAACCAAAACACAACAAACACTTTGGCTATCCTGTCTCAAGTCTCACAAACTGGTACAGAACATAACAAAACTTGACAGCAGCCACCCAAAAGCCGTTCAAACCACTCGTTCATTATTCTTCAGTTTCGATCAAATTATAACTTATTTCAGTACATTAGGACACATATATATACGAGGTCTGAAAGGCTAGTCCTCATCATCCTAGTCCTCATCATCCTAGCTAGTATTATGCAGGTTGTAGTGTTAAGAAGTTAAAAATAAAGCATAAAGCCACCTTTAAAATCCTAAAAATCCTAAGTAAAAAGCTAGTCATCCCATGTGAATAACTGTGATGTCTTCCCATTTTTTTTATTGTAATGATTATGGTTCTATAAATGAGTCAAACAAAAGTTACAATCTTTGTCAATTAAATTAATTATTTTTCCAATTAGGGCGGCACAGGGGACAACTTCCACCATACTTGGTCTTTTTCCAAATTACTTTCATCTCAGCTTTTGTTATTTAGAAATTATCATATAGGTGGTTGTATGTTTGGTTAACAAACTAGCTTTTGTAAAAAGAAAAAAAATCTTGCTGTTATTCTTATTTTTTGGGCAATATAATTAGGAGTGGCTGTTGTGTTTGATATATCATAATTTTGAGACTAAGCATTTTATTACTAATATTTTAATATTGTAATTTTTTTCATATGTTTGAGAGATTGGCAATGGATGGAACGTATTTTGGAGAGCATTAAAGGATTACATTTTGAAATTTTGGATATATTTTGTCATAGGATTTTGTAACTTGGATTTTTTTTTTTTTTTGTGGAATCATTGTGTATATGTTTTAAGTTTCGGATTGTAATGGATTTACTCTTGTTGAATGTTTTGGATTTGTTATTTTACTTATGTTTAATATGCAACTAGTTTTGAATTAATTAAGTTTATAGTTTGGATGCTTTGCACAATGTATTATTATTTTTATTACATGTATGTGTAGAAATTATGCACAAGAAAAGTAAGTTTGGGTTTGGATTATTTTTTACAAGTTTATGAATTGAACAGGGAAATTGTAAAAAAAATTAAAATACTGAATTTTTTATGACAGGTTTTTCAGTTGTTAATTTATTTTTGGTGACAATTTTTTTTTCGGTTGCTAAAAGTCTATCGCAACCAAAATCTTAATTGGTCGCCAAAAGATTTGGCATTCAACAACTAATTTGTTTGGTCGGTGAAGAATGTTTTAGCAACGTTTTTGTAGGTCGCTAAAACGTTTAAGATTATTTTTAGCAACTAAATGTTACTTTATGGCGATGCTTTTTGGTATTTGGTGACTAAACTATTTGGTCGCTGATTCTTTTATAAGCGCGATCGTAATTTATTTGGTCGTCGAATCATTTAGTGACATGGCTTCGACGACCTTTTTTTTTTGCATCGCTAATACTTTCGGCGACGAAAAATACACTTTTGGTGACTGAAAAAAATGTCGCTAAAAGTGCAAATTGTTGTAGTGCTCGAATGGAAAAAACGAACTGTCACGCCTCGATAATATAATCCTCAACAATTATCCAATCTTTTAATTCCATTTCCAAATAATAATTGTAATTAGTATGTATAAATGATGTAGATAGATTAGATCAGCATAGCACCCCAAAATACTTCTCTTTCTCATTGAACTTCCATTTGATTACATGTTCACCATACATCTATCATTCCCACATTTAGAAATAATAATACATGTAGTTCAAAAAGTTAGAAAAGAGACTACACTAGGATGCCTTAATGGCTTACAAATTTCAAGACGTCATGTTTTGATTCACAAAAAGAATAAAACTACTTGGACACATTAGCTCAACATCTAAATCACAATAGGCACAACAAAAGAGCGTCTGTGCTCCAGAAAAGATTTATCCTCGTCTTCTGCTCAATGGGATAGCGCTCTTTCATCTTGACTTGAAATGTTAATTTTATAGGAATAAGCAAAATTGCCCAGTATAGAATACATTTAATAAGGTATATCAACATTTGATATAATCATATGCAACCCAAAATCAGTTGCTCTAAGACTTTTATTCAAAACGAACCCACATAGGTGTATGTGTGTGTGTGTGTGTGTGTAGACAAATATAAGATCTTTCAAAAACAATCCCACATTCTCCATCCTCACACAGATGGGCCAGTGGGCACCTCAAACTTTTTACATTTATCGTCCTCACACGATCGAGCATGTGAACACCTCAAATATTTTTCACATTTATCGTCCTCACATGATCGAGCTCGTGGGCACCGAAATTTCCCGCGCGGGTACCAAATACATCATACAACATATCATTTCAACAAACTCCTAAATTTACCTCATCACAAGATTTCTCAACACATCTACATAATATCAATTTATTTCCAATTATCTCCTTGAAAACCAAAATCAATAGCTAGAGTTTTATAAAATTTAGGATTTTCTTCATATTCTCTATAAATCCAAGAGTCATGGAATCAATGTTGATTTTAGCAAAGAATATCTAAACATTACAAGATTATTGAAGGAAGAACACATTTCAACATTAACACCCATTAAGTCAAGTCAACTATCTCATACCACAACATGTATTATGAAAGCTAACACATAATCATGTCAAAATATAGATATACAAGATTAAAGGTATTCCTACTTTGAAAATAGAAGCTAGAGATGAAACGCAAGAAGAAACTTCGAAGATAAAGTGACTTGATCAGTAGAATGTCTCTACCTCCACTTCGCTTCTAGTATTAGATCTAGGATAATCTTTTGATGAAAGTTGAAATCAAGAGTTTTGGATTAAGGTTTCTCAGATAAAGAGAGAGAGAGAGAGAGAGATGAGGAGTAAAAGTGATTTTTTAATATGTTGATCCCAAATAGACCGCTCGAGCAGTGTGAGAGCTTGAACCGCTCGAGTGGTAACTCTATCGCTCAAGCCAAAAATACACCTCCCTGAATATCAAACCTGCAGGACAAAATACTGAAAGTCATGATTCACCGCTCCAGTGTTAACTCCACCACTCGAGCGATCCTGCCCTAGTTAGAATGTTACACGAACTAAATCGAGTGAAAATTCTACAAAATGACCTCGAAGAAACGTTTCAAAACCACAAAAATCAAACCTCATAGATTGAAAACAGAATCAGAATCTGAAAACAAAATCAAATTGCAATCTCCATAGAAACTAGAAAAAAAAATTCGAATTAATTTCAACCTATATTGTAAGAGAGTGTAAAATAGGTATTTTAGACTAAAAAAAATTGGATAAAGGACCTAAGCTACTAAAAGAATAACATTGAGGGATCTTAACTAGGAAGGAAATTATCTTGGACCTCTCTTATTACCCAAACCATATGGAGGATATATTTCTAATTTTCCCTTTTAACTATTGTATGTCCATTTATTATTTTTAGACTTGAATAGCTAACATTTCTTTAGAAATGTGAAATTACCAGAGTGAAGGGAGAATATCAAATTTGCACTTAATTGAGAATGTGATTCATGCTCAAATAAATAATCAAGAATTATTTTTTTATTTTAATCAATTCTGAACACTAAAATTATAAGAATTATAAATCACATTTTTATGTCTTATTAAAATTTCATACTCTTTTTTTCATCTATCAATATCTCCAAAAAGTAATGGGGTAAGGGTATCCATATCATGCTCAGTAAATTTTGAACTAAATTATAATAAAAAAAGTAACATTTTATATTTTATCTAACATTTTTTTTTTTTTGTATATATATCTCTATCAGACTCTCTATTCTAAAATTTAATTTTATAAAATATTTATTTTTATTTGGTGGTCAACCACTTGGTTAAAATTGCCCAATTTTGAGAGATATGGGGTGGTCGACCGGATGGATGACCAAGTGGTCAACCATTTGATAAAAATTGCCTAGTTTTTCCATTTATTGAGTGGCCGATCAAGTGGCCGACCAGGTGAATGATAGGGGGTCAACTACTTGATGAAATTTTCTGTACAATAAATGATAAAATAGCATATAACTTGTGAACTATTGCTACATCAAGCATGTACTGTAATAATGCCAAGTTTTATTTTGTTGCAACTATCCTGATGTAAAGATTCTTTTGGGTATTGTTGGACTAATATAAACACAAAGCTAATATAGCAAGCTTGATGCAGATGCTTTAAAAGAACAAAAATGGCTTGGACCCATTTGCTCAATTTTTTTTTTTTTTTATTTTCTTACTCTCACAGCTCCTCACGTGGAGGTGGGGGTGCTGGAGTCACCCCACTGGAGGTCCCCAACATTGTTGTTAAAAGAATTATCTTAAAACTTACGGATGCATTAAAAAAATATACAAAACTTACAAATATTCAAGTCCATCACATAAAATTGACAGATAATTTATCCTTAAAAATTGTCATTTAAATATATCCTTAAAAGCTGGATATATGTGTGGCTTGGACTCCACACCTTGGATGCCTTGGATGCCATGGATACCAAATTATAGGGGTAGTACACCTCAGTTCATAAATTTGATGACAGAAAATCACAGAAATTCTGCACGTTTGGTAACTACGCCAGTTTCTCATAAAAGAGAACCGTCACAAACTTATTTGATAATTTTTTTAAAAAAAGAAAAAAATTAATTTGGTGAAAAAAATTATTATTTTATATAATTTTATTTTACAGGACATCAAAAATAATTTTTAAAAATTTAAAAATACCTTTTAATATTTATTTTTATCAAATTAGTTTCTATTTTTTTTTTTAAAAAAAATTTCCGAATTTTGTTCCTAAAAAACAAACCAAACAAAATGAACAGTTTTATTTTTGTGTGGAAATCTCAAATCAAGTGGATAATTAAAATAAAAAATAAAATCTTATTTTATGGAATATAAGTTTATCTTGTGTTTGGTGTTCGAGTGTTTTAGATTTAGAGGTTGTTTGGGATGATCTAAATAAATGTACTTTTTGACTTTTTGTGAAATATGAGTTAGGTTTAAAGCGACATGGTAAAGAGGTGACGTGACTTAAATAAGATAATGTGACTTAAATAGAATAGTGACTTTTTGACTTTTTAACTTTTTAGAAGATGACAAATAAGGCCTTACACTGAAAATACTATTTTTGTAGTGTGATGTTACATGTTCAACTTATAAATTCTTTGGGTTCCAATTAAAGTCACAAGAAATTATTTAGACCCAGAAAGTTTCAAACTTGAGATTTTTGATGGGGAGCACACCGTCAGATTCAAAGTCTTAACCCCTTGAGGTCCCATTACAGTCATAAGTAGTTGTTTGTTCTCAAGTTCGAGCTTAATAACTGTTGGGTTTCTAATTATCATTGGATTTCACGAAACAATCAATAGTATCTGTGGAGTGATTTTGATTGTGAGCCGTACTTGAGTACTCTCTGTTCTGGATAAGGAAGGCTCTGTTCTGGATAACGTAAAGCAGAGAGAACCCCCAAATATCTAAAAACACTATTCAAATGTAGCAATAGATACTAGATGGTTTTTTTTATCTGTATTTGTTGAAGGAAAATATTGGGACCCACAAGAGAGGACCCATGACCCCACCTACAAAACAGTATCACCATGACTTTCATTGATGTATTGATCGTTGATGTGTTTAAAATTTTTTTTAAGAGTTGTGTTTGACAGTGACATGAATGACTCAGATCATTTTGAAAATTATGAGAATTGTGTTTTATAAGAGTTTCTATCATTGCTGTTTGCTAAATTACCCTCCAACCAGGTGACTCTTAGGTTATGAACTTATGATCATGAATTTGTAAAGAAAAATAATAAAGAAAAAAAAATTAATTGATAAATAAAAAATGAATAAATTACACTTATCTCTCTTAAAATTTAAAAGAAGAAAAAAGCAGTCAATCCCTCACTTTTGACATAATTACGCTAATCTTTCTTTTAGTAAAACTAAAATAATCCCCAAATGTAAATTAAAACTTCAAAGGAGACCAATATAATTACATCAAAAGTATGAGACCAATTATATTTTTTCTAACTCTCAAGGAATGTGAGTGTAATTTATCCATACAAAACAAATTAAATTTATTTCTTTCATTTTCCTTTCATTTGATAAATCCAAGATTCAAAAATAATCTTAGGTGAACAAGTCTTCGCGTTATATCAAGCCACTACATTTACTTGGCCACTTGAAAGAGGAATCTTAATTTTCAATTTGATCGCAAAAGTGACAGAAATAGCAGTTGAAAACCTTCGTCTTCTAAAAGAACACACCTTATCTTATAAAACTCTTAAGAGGGTTCAGAGTTGAATGAAAGGGAATAGTAGTTGAATAATGACAAAAAAAATAAATAAAAATCCAAAGTTGAGATCTGTTTGGTTACAAGCATGTTTATAGGGTATTTAGCCTTCCTAAATCAGCAAATGCCCCCAACAAAATCTAATTAAAACAATCAAGAAAAAACCATATAAATTAAAACAAACCCGAGACACCCATATGTAAAAATAGACAAGTCTTCTCTGTAAATACATTACACAAACCTAATTAGTCATCAGCATTAGGCTAATCAATCTTAGCGTATCGTTTCGACGCTCTTACTCAACTCCTCCAGCTTCTTCATCCTCAATCTCTCACTTTCGCTCACCAGCTGTTCAAATAATCACCAAATGCAAACACATTGACAATTAGAAAAAAGAAAGTCTTGATTACATATAATTAATCAGCAATGCTACACATTTAGAATTTTTACTTAAAAGAAGTGTCCAAAATTTAAATTGTGACACTTAATTTAATTAACAAAAATCTATAAATCCAAAAATTTTATTCAAAAAAAAGTGTTCAAAATTTAAACGGTATGGATCATATTTATCTTGGTTGGGGTCCACACCATATGAATTTCAAATTTACACCATACATTCAATTCTAGGTGTATGCATTTTTCATTAAGAAATGCACTGGATTATATGCTTATGTTCCAAGTAAGAAACAAGAATATTAATAACAAAGATGAAGCTAATTACCTCCATCAATCTGGTAATTAGCTGTACTTTTTCCTTGTTCTTGTCATTGAAAGCCTCAAGAGCTTCTTTGTACTCTTTCTCCTGTGACCAACAAAAAACTCAATAGTTTGATCAAATTTCCCACATAATCAATTAATCAAACTACTAAATTATATGAACCATTGGGGTTAACCCAATGGCCTAACACTCATATATTTCACTAGGCCGTAACTCGTGCCTTGCCCTTCTTGCATACAGCAATACTAGGTATCATGAAAAGTCTTTCATGAAAATAATCATGAAAGATTTGTGACATTTAGATTATACTTAGAATAAAACACCACACACTGATCAAGGTAATTTAAGAATCACAAATCTTTCATAATCATTTTCATGAAAATTTTTTTACGAACCCTAACATTTCTCTCTTGCATATGATTTGCGAAACAGCCATAATATGAAAAGTATGCCGAAAATATGTGCACTACGCCTACACTTCAACATGTTTGGATTTTCACCATATATGTAATTTTCGAGATACTTTTCGGGACCAAAATTTTTTTGAATTTAATAGTTGAAAATGTTTTTACCTTCTTCTGACAAGTTTGCCCCAATGGCTTCAAATCCTTGTTGACCGAGTCGATCTTCTTACGAACAACTGAGACTTCTTTCTTCATTGGATCTGTTAGTGCCTCAAGCTCCTGACAAAAAAAATTTGCATTTGAGTTCAAACAATTGTTGAAGGCAATTCCTAAGCATATATCTAATACACACCACTTAAGCAATTTATATGAAACATTACCTAACATACCAACCACCACTAACATGGAATAATTATACTTTTGACATGCTAATTGGGTCAGCTTGATCAAGACAAAGGATCATTTATCACCAAAATTTCTATTTTTTTTTTAATTTTAATGCAATTTAAATATACGATCGTGCATTGAAATTCTCACCATTATACAATCAAAAGTGCATTAATAGAGAAATTTGAGAACAGATATAGTAAATGATATAGTTATTGCAATTATAACTAAAATTAAATTTCTTCTTCTTCTTCTTCTTATTTTTCTATCAAAAGTTGATGGAAAATACATCACCTCGTTATTGTCAAAATTTTTAAGTACAATAAAATTCTGAAGTAATATGAAAACAAATAATACTCGAAATTTATTGTGACTAATTTTACAAATATGGTTTCTCTTATGACAATTATATCATTCTTTTCCCTTCAAAATTTGATGAAAGAAACAAACTTCGGTTTTCTTTTCTTCCAAAATTCTCATTTGTACACAAATAGTAAAAATAAAACCCATAAATTAAGTGACTAATTCTACAATTATGGTTCTTTTAAATTCTTGAAATGACAATAATATCAATCTTTTTCCCAACAAAAACCAAAACTACATGAAAACCTTGATCTCCTTGTTCTTAACTACTGTTTTAGATCACATATACTAACATGCATAATTTAGTATCGTAGTTGAACGACAACACACAAATCAGACACAATACACAATAGTGTGACAGATTTCTATGTTCCTTTTTTCTTTTTTTCTTTTTTTAAAGATAGTTATGTTCCTATTAGAATTAATCATACAATTATGTATGTACTACCTCGCGAATAGTAGATAGACGTCGGCTTTCTTCTTCAATGCGTCCCAAGTGAGCCTGAACTCTCTCTCTAACCTCAAGTTTCTTCTTCTCGATCTCTTCTTCCTTTGCCCTAAACGTAGAGAGAGCCGACTTTGACATCTCTTCGTCTTCTTTTGTTAGGGTTCCGTTGAAGCTTAGGCTTCCAGAGATTTGCCCTGATTGTGTGAGTGCTTGTTGCTGTTGTTCATATGCCTGCCTCTGTGTTTGCATCATCTTTCTCTCTCTTCTCGGAAACCCTTCTCCCTTGAATTTCCTCCCTCTCTCTCTCTCTCTCTCTCTCTCTCTCTTGCTTTTGCTTTGGAATGATGGGTTCTCTCTCTCTCTCTCTTTCTCTCCTGTTTGCAGGTGCTTATGAACAAGGCTGGCCTTGATGTTTAAAGTTTCTCAAGCCAAGCTTTGCTTTTCTTTATGGCCTACAAAAGAAAAAGAGTAAATATATATATTACAAAAGCATAAGCTGAAATGAAATGACCCAACTGCCAAGCACTCATGGAAAAAAAAAAAACAAAACAAAAAACAAAACAAAAACAAAAAGAAAAAAAGAAAAGAAAAGAAATGAATGGATAAGAATTCACCTTTAGAGAATTAAGACTGACTGAGCAAATTCAAAACTTGTCTCAATTATTCATGAACCCCACTTCATATGTATATATATACTTCTTCTTTTTTTATTATTTATTTTTATTGTTAACGAAGAAATTATAAATTATAAATATACTTTTGTGATTTGTTTAAAATATATATTTTTTTTTATAGTTTTAGAAATTATATCATGTCCATTGAAGTTTTTAATTTTATTAAAATAACTCATTTTATTAATAAATTATCAAGTCAATTAATAGTTTTTAATGAGATCATAAATTTATTCTCATTAATAATTTAAGTAATTTTATCATTATATAAGAGAATGTTTATGAATTTTAATAAAAAATTTTGATAAAGAGATATTTGTAATTTTTTAAATTATAAAAAGTAATTTATATTTTAAGTAAATATCAAAAAATATATTTGTAATTTATCCAAAAAGAGAAAAGAAAATGAAAGAAAAGAAAAGACAACAGTTAAGTGTTAGTACATGTACCCGTACAACTTGGTGCAGCAGAAATACTAACAATAAGACCTTTTATTGTGGTGTTTTATTATGTACGTAATTTAAGTTTTTGTTTGGTATTGATTTTTTTAGTTAGTTTTTTTGTGTTGAAAATTTTTTAACCTAATTTTTTTAGTCTCGTTTGATTTGTTTTTTTTTTTTTTTTTTAAGAAAAAAAGTGTAATAATTATGGTTTAGACGTGACATTTTGTCTTATTAATTTATGTAGCCAATTTTGTCCTTTTGTATTTTTTTAGCCAAAAATCTAAAACCGAATGAAGCTTAATGTGGAGAATTTTCATGATATTTTTTTTCATAGTACTTAATATTACTCAAACTTTTAATACCTCTCAAAATAATAATAATAAATAAATAAATAAATAAATTGAGAGATTTATATTATGACATGGAAAATTTGTTGAGAGATGCACATGGATGTACGGTGTACCATCTGTCATTGTAATGAAGGTTAATTCTTAAGTTGGTACAGTGGCAATTCCAACTTGCCTGTCATACTTCTTTCACATGGGGTTGGCTCACTCACACAATTAATCATAATATAGTTATGGAAAATGCCTCAGAGCTCGAGTCTCTGAGGCTCGAATACTGGCTCGAAAAGAAGAAAAAGAGAGAGAGAAGGAGAAAAGAGAGGGAGAGAGGAGAAACAGAGAGAGGCAGACGGGAAGAGAGAGAGAGAAGACGCCGATGCCCAGCGATCGTCGCCCAGCCGCGGTCGTCTCGCCGACCGCCGTCGTCGCCCAGCCGCCGGGGCGAGCTCGCCGTCCCTCGTCGCAGCTCGTCGATGCTCGGAGCCAGCCTTCCGATCGTCGCCCTCGTCGCAGCAGCCGCACCGCCGCGCCTCCGCCTCCGCCTCCTCCTCCTCCTCCTCCCCCGATGATTAGGCCCCCTCCAGTCCGGCCCCTCCCCTCCCCTCCCCTCCCCCTCTCTCTCCTTCCCCTCCCCTCCCCTCCCCCTGCGTCTTCTTCTTCTTCTGCGCGTCTTCCTCTTCGTCTGTCCAAAAAAAAAAAAAATATAGTGAAGGAGGGTCAACGAGAAAAAGAGAAGAAAAAAAAAAAAAAAAAAAAAAGAGGGTCAAAACGACGTCGTTTTGACCAAAACGACGTCGTTTTGGATTCGAGCCAGTATTCGAGCCAGTATTGTTCGAGCTCTCTAGCGGTGCCCGTTAGTTATATTCATCATATATATATAAAATTAATATAAATATGTTTTGTACAGTTTGTAATTCAGCAATCCATTTGTTAACTCTACCTTTTTTGCCGGCCTAGGGTGCGAACAGCTTGGCATATAAACAGTTGATTAGTGTATATGTATCTGTCTATATAGCTTTTAACAGGGTGTATTTTTGTAGAAATATTTGTAGCAATTGGATCTTAATGCGTAGATGTTTGCTACTGGTGTTATGCATCTTACTATGAGTATAACATCAAATTAGCACATGGATGCCTAGAGGTATATATTATACAAAACTGTAATTTGTAAATGAACCTAACTCTCCTCCAGTCCACTTTATCCAGTCCGGCTTGTGTTGCTCACCACGACCCTACTTAGATGATCTTTTCTGTTTAGTTTTTTAGGTTTTAGTGTGTGAATTATCGGTCTAAAAAATTAGATTGATTTGATAACTGCATATAGCAATGTAATTTTATCGTCTCTGTATTTTTTTTAAAAAAAGAATGATTTGTTTTTAAATTCATTCGTGTTTATTTTTTTCAATACATAAAGACAATTACATTACATGAGCCGTAAATGATCTACCCATTGGAATTGTGAAAAATAAATGACATAGATCATTGAAGTGAGACTCTTGATGGATTTTGTAGATCGTATTAAATAGTAGTGGACTGGAAATGAGTTAGGTCCTTTAAAAAAATAAGTACAAAAATATATTACCAGATTTATCTAGTATATCTAGTAAGAAAAAAGTTTGGTATGGAGCAAATAGTTTTGTGTACAGCATGTTAGGGCACGGAATTTTCGCCATTTATAAGTGTAGCCGTTATGTGAGCCCACAAATCAATAGCTAATTTAGGAATAGATCAATTAACCTATACAATAAGGTAATTAGGAAAGTTTTAAGCGCTAGCAAAGTAATAAAATAGAGAGATATTAACCTGACTTGCGTAGTAATTTAAATACGAAAAATGCTTCGTACCACTAATTTAGCACGTGGCATCATATGGACCCCATCACTGATGTGATAATTTGGCCTTTATTTTTGTTTGTTTTTTTCTTTACACTGTCACCTCATTAGTGGTCCTTTTAAAGCTTCCAATTTAATGCTCTAAATCGGGAGTGTTTAAATACTTACACACTAACAACTACTTAAAAATTCAACAATGATAGAGACCACTAATTTTGGACCTTTAAAAAGACCACTAATGACATGGCACTCAATAAAAAAAGAAAAAAAATACAACACCAAGGCTAAAACATCAAATCATTCATGGTGGGACCTACTGTCACATCATTAGTGGTAGCACTAATTAGTGCTCCCACTTATTTTCCTTAAAAATTTAAAAGAAAAAAAAAATTAAAAAAAAAGTAGGAAAATGGACAGCACCACCAGCAGAAGCGGCTTAAGCTTAATCTTTTGACAAATATGCTACCTTTTCCAATAAGGGTTTAAAGGAAGAATCTCCTTTTTAATATGTATCTAGATATTTATTCATCAACTTATATTCTTAGTTTGGAAAGTTAGTTATTTTAATAGTTTATTTTAATTTTTGGCTATTGTAATAAGTTAAAATTTTTATATTTGGGAAGATGGTTAGATTTTTTTATAATTGGATGTGATGTTTGTGAGAGCAAAAATAAAATGATTATGAGTTTGATGTGACATTTTGTATTATTGACTATTTTAGCCTATTTTGTTTTTTTTGTTTTTTGTGAATTTTAGCTTAAAAAATTAAATTTTAACTTTTGCCAAACAAGGCATATATGTTTTATACTTTTTCTTTTATTTATTTTCTTAGCCATTTATTTTAATTGGTATGATCGAGTCAAGTTGTACTTTACTTATTCTAAAATGACATAATCACAAGAAGTTAATAATGGGTCTCTCTAGCTTTTTCCTTTATGTGGGAGGACCATTTCATCTATTGACTCATTCAAAATTTCAGAATTTGAACGGTCATGATCGTACGACCAGGTTATTCTGGCCCTAGGAATCTAAGATGGGGTCATACATCAACGGTGGGCGTTCAATGAACGTTATATATTGCTGCCCCCTCGCGTGCTACGAAATTGCTGATTAGTCCAATTAAAATATATATTAATAAAAGCATCAAAGATACGAACTTTTCCTTAATCAACAAAGCATAGACATTTAATTTCAAGGTTGTGTTTGTGAATTTAATGATTCGTTGTGTCAGACCAACTAATTCATATATTATTTAATACGTTTGGCGTGTAGAATTTGTGGTACACGAGATGAGCAGTGTTAGAAATATAAGCATTTTTGTTTTGATAATAAGTTAAAAAAGTCAGTTTTTTAGTTTTTTAATTTTTTTAATTAAAAAAAGTCAGTTTTTTTATCTAAAAGAATCCAGTTTTTTGTCAAAAAAATCATCAAAAAAGTCAAAAAAATTAACTTTTTACTAACTTCCCAAAACACTCCAAAATTTATGAACCAAAAAAAAGAAATATAAAATTTGAAACATAAAAATAATACAAGCTATGAAACAAATGTGAGTCCTTCCCTTTATTTCACATTTTTAATTTTTTGTGTTATTTGAAATGATTTAAATAAGTTTATTTTTTAACTTTTACCAAGAAGATATGCAAAAAAATTAAAGATGTAATATGACTAAAAAAAAAAAAAATGTACTTATATAACACATACCAAACAAATTATCTTATTAGAGTTTTCATACTAGATACAATACAACTATATGTCTTCTTTTTTACTCCTAATAAGATTGCTCACTTATTGCGCGAGCACGCGGCCAAGTGATAAGCATGGAAATATCAAGTGATTTCTCCAACTCCAAGATAATTTCTTGGGAAAATTATAATTTAGTGAAAGTGAGACAAATATTTATTAAAGGGTGAAAATCTTCTTGGAGTGCAACTTTTGCTATGTTTTTCTATATAAAAATAATTGATAGCAAAAATTGCATTCCCATATATTTGTAATTATTTTTTAGGTCAAATTACATATACCTCTCTCGAGATTTAGCTAAATTACAGATACCCCATTGATGTTTATATTTTCATAACAAATTGTCCCGTGAGATTTTGTTATGAAAATATAACCTTCAGGGGGTATCTGTAATTTCTCAAACCTCAAGGGGATATTTGTAATTTTGCTAAACCTCGAGGGGGTATATGTAATTTGCTCTATTTTTTAGATAAATTTAAAAATTTAAGGTTTATTTTATACATGACTCAAACTCTATTTTTTTATTTTTTTATTTTTTTTATTTTTAATAATTTGTCCTATTTTTTATTATTTTGTAATTTTTCTTAATTTCTTATGTGGAAATCATTGTCATAGAGAGTATTGCAGTATATTCATCAAAGTTTTATTTATTTATTATTATTATTATTTACATTGTTTTGATAATTAATATATTGATTGAAGAGTTCTTACTCTATTCAGCACATGGTCAGCTGAGTATCTCACTGGTTAGAGGCAGTTAACCAACTGTATCTTAGATTCTCACGCTTTCGCCTCATGATTAGCTCAAGTAACAAAAAATTATAATTAATTAAAGGACCAAATTAATTTATAAATATCTTCATAATTAATCCCCTTATAAAAGTAGGACCTTATTATGCAGCTCTGAAATTCAAACGGCAGTTTATTTGTGTGTCTGTCTGTTTAATTTCAATCTTGCTAGCACAAGTTATGCTTTATAGTATTTTTGAAGTACGTAGATGGTCAAATCAAAATAGGATTTAGCCATAGGTTTGGTTCTTGAATTTGGGTAGAAATTGAAAAAAATAAAAATAAAATATGTTTGTAAAATATAAATAGAATATACTTGTATTGTACACACTTATTTCTTTTTTCTTTTTAAATTTTTATCCAAATTCATAAACCAAACATAACCTTTAACCCCAAAGTAACCTTGGCTACAATATCTAAAATGATTTTTTCATACAAAATTTCAAATTGTGTTTGTTATGTTCTGAAGTGATGGTTTTGGTTATTAATCCAAGCGGTCTTAGAATCATGGTCCAAAGCGGTGCTTGGTTATACCCAAAATTTTGATTTTAGTTATGACTTAATGGAAAAATTACTCAACAGTAGTAACTTAAACAATTTAAGAAAATTTATCTATAAATCCCATTTTAAGAAAAGATGATCCATCAAAGAATTTTTTTACAGACTAATTAGTCTCATTGATTTTGAAAATTTATATTTAATATATTATTTAAAAATTAAATTTACTGTTATACCATTATTTCTATTATGTTTCCTTTTTTATTTTTTTATTTTTTGCTAGAAAGGTAAGGTACACAATGTATATGAATCAAATTTGAGATAAATTTTTATATAATAATCTTTTTTATTTGGAAAACATTTCAAAATGAATATAAAAATGACTTAAAATATGAAACTCTTCAAATATTTTAAAAGGATGTGGAATTCTTCAAATTCAAAAGGAGTACAAAAACTCCTTAGTAAGTTTTGGATAAATATATAATTTCAAATTGTAACACTCCAATATAACGCTCAAACGTAACACTCTGAAAAAAATTCTTGGTGTACTTTTTCCAAACTTAACACTCCAAAAAATACTCCTTTGTGTAACACTCTAATATAACACACAAAAAAACTCATTAGTAAACTTTTATAAAACGGAATGTTCCAATATAACACTAAAAAAAAATACTTTAGTATAATACTTTAATGTAACACACAAAAAAGATATGGAATTCTTCAAACCATTTTAAAATGATGTGAGATTTTTCAAATCATTACAAAAAGAGTATAAAAATTTCTTAGTAAGTTTTGGGCAAATATATAATTTCCAATGTAACACTCTAAAAAAAGATGTGTGATTTTTCAAACCATTCCAAGAGGATGTGGGATTCTTCAAACTATTTCAAAAGGAGTACAAAAATTCCTAGTAAGTTTTGAGCAAATATATAATTTTTAAACCGTGAGTATTACGTTTGGAAAAAAATATACTAAGTAGTTTTTTTTAGTATTTTTGTATGTTTTACATTGAAGTGTTATGTTTGAAAAATGTACACTAAAGAATTTTTATTATTTACCTATTAAATTTGAATGTTATGTTTGGAAAAAGTACACTAAAGTTTTTTTTGAGTGTTACGTTGTTACGTTTGAGAAAAGTACACAAATAAATTTTTTAGTGTGTTACATTAAAGTGTTATGTTATTGGAGTGTTACATTAGAGTGTTAAGTTTTTGTTTGTAATGTTAAATTTGTTCCAGGATGAGGAAAAATTCAAAACTTTTATAATGAGGATTGCCCAAATGTGTAATTTTACATTTGGAGAAATCTATTTTTATCTCTAAAAAAATTAAATCCAAATATACAAGTGACTACCTTTTTGTGTAATTTTCACTTTAATGAGAATTTTCGATTTATAAGAAAAAATAGAGGACTAAACAATTCACAACATCACATTTTGATATTTATTAATACTGCACCCAAGAATTTATTATAGATTCATAAAATAAAAAATAAAAATTATATTTTCAATTATCAATATTTATAAAATTCATCATCTATTTGTAATTATTTCTTAAAGCAACAACCACTGCCGTGAAATTTCTCCTAACTAAAATGCTCTTGGGATTTGGTTCCAACTAGTCGTTAGTTATACCTCAAATTGATTTTGATTATGAATCAAAATAATTAAAAAGAGTACATGATATGCATTTATCAATTAAACATACCCACTCATCAACCACACAGAACATATATCGGTGTAGATAATTATTTAGTAATCCCATGAGATATTGGTCTTATGAACTTTTCGATTAATGACATAACAAAAATCTTACTTGTAAAACAATGGTTTAATTTGGAAAGTTGATAAAAAGTAATTTTTTAATTTTTAACTAAGTTTTTGGCTTTTCTAGACAAATAATTTGGGAAGTTAGTAAAAAGTTACTTTTGATTTGTTTGATTAATATTTATTTATGATGTCAAATCACAATAAAATAATCAAACTACCTCATTTAATTTAAAATATTTACAACTTCACCCATATAGCATATTTTGACCCATGAGGGGTAGAATTGTAATTTCGCTATTGGCTAAAAACCAACTTCCCAAATGAAAAAAAAAAAGAAGCCAAACTTTTAACTTTTGTTACAAATAAAAAAAAGTGACTAAAAACTATGTTCTCAAATGAGGCCAATGTAGAAAACTCACCTAGTATGGTTCATGAGTGCTTATTTGTTGAAAATAGTACCTAAAATATACTTGCATTATATTCTATTATGATGTCTTTCAAAACTATCTAATAATTTTTCCATGTATGTTAAACGGTTTGGCCACTTTGAATTGAATAGTGGAGTCCATATCTAAACTCCCAACAATTGGCATTTTTTCAATTTGGCCACTTTGAATTGAATAGTGGAGACCATTTCTAAACTCCCAACAATTAGCATTTTTTGGTCAAAATTTTCAATTGAATCCACTCAAATACACAAGTCGTGATTATTGTGACGACTTGTTCATCTACCCTTGCTATTAAAAAGTAAAATTCACGCCACAAAAAGAAATTATGAAAAGGATGTGCATTAGTTTAAAATATAGCATTGTGTACGCATATGGACTTGTCGAGACTTAATTAGTTTATTATTATTAGAAAAAATATATATATACTATCAACGATTCCAAAGTAGGTAATGTAGTGTATAATTGCTATCACAGAAGGAGACATTTTTTATACTTTGGTTAACCTATCTTACCAAAATAAACCACCCTTTTATTAAATTATAAATTAAGTGGCAGATGGAACAAATTGTACATGCATTGCATTGATATATATATATATATATATAAGAATCACTTAGTTGCTCGAGGTTTGTCTTTTTTTTTTTTTTGATTTTGTCTTTTCACTTTAAATAATTTACTAACGGTGGCCTATATGTTGAGGGAAGACTTTTTCGTAATTACGCAAATATTCTTGGTCAATTATGCAATAGGTTTTTTTCATAATTACACGAATATTCTTGGTCAATCATGAAATTGATTTTTTTGTAATTACGCAAACGTTCTTGATCAATTATGAAATATAAATCTTTTATTTTTTAACAAATTACAAATACACCCATTAAGGTTTGTTTAAAATAAGAATTGGTCCTATAAACTAGAAATTACAATTATCGTTTGTTATAAATTTTCATTTAACACAATACTCATAAAAAAAAAAAAAAAAACAATTCTTCTATACAATAATAAATTATTAAAACTGTTTATTGAAAATTAATTCTCGTATAATTAAAAACTATTAATTGACTTAATGATTTATTTATTAACAAAATGGTAAACTAAAAAATATTTTTCATATTATTATAAATTGTTAATTTATTTAATGATTTACTTATTAATAAAATTGGTCATTCATTATGCGAGTATAATTTATGTATTAATAAAATTAGTTATTTGTATCTATATATATATATGTATTTTCTTTTGCTTCTTTATCAATTCAATGAATAATCTTAGTAGTTTTTTTAGATGGAAGAATTATCTAAGTATTTGTTTTATATTTATCTGTTGAGAAAAGCTACACACTATAATTTCTTTAATTTTTTTTTTTATAAATTCGAAACAAATGCTAAAAACTCATAAATTCATCCAAAATGATATAGTAATAAAATTGAAGTCTACATCATTGGTTGTATAACAAATCAAAAAATAATACATACCATACCACATAATTCTATTATCTATCTAACGATTTGTTATATTTAATTTCATAAAACAATATTTTAATTTTTAAAAAATTATCAAAATACAAAACTTAAATTGTGATGCCCAAAAATTAAGAACATTAGAGAATATATTAACAAATAAATATAGAGTTTATCTAAGGTTATAAGAGTAGGAAAACATTACTAATGTGTCATTTGGTTAATAACCAAGTTAGATCTTAGGAATCGGAAGAGTCCATATAGCCTCCCTTCTAAGTCCAACCACCTTAAATAGCAAAGGTACCTTTTTGACAGATCTTGACAAAGTATAACACAAGGACTACATAAGTTGACGGAATATAAGGACAAGTTACAAATGATATGTATAATAATTAAAAATTAATGTCTTAAATACAACAAGCGATTAATCACTTGTAATCTCACAACGCGTTTACAAAACTAGTTCCTAACTCTCATAGGGTAGCCATACGTCTTCAAATACTTTAGCTTTGCCTTTGACTGGTCCAATAGTCTTCAATACCTAACATGAAACGCCATGAGCTTTGAATGCTTAGTAGACGCACACACACTCCATCATCTTTTTCCCAATCCAATACACCATCACAATTATAACAAGTAAGTAATGAAGCATGATAATCATTCAATAATAAAGGATAACAAGGTTAGATGTTAGTAATCTAGAAATCTCCCAAAGATATTTCATCCTCCCAACCACAAGAATTGGATACTGAACTATTTGGAACTCCCTTTTTGCTGCTTTCCAGAACTTACCACGGATGCCTGCAATGGTTACATACCGCGTAGTGCCATCGATAGACCTCAAAAGGGACGGCAAAAAGAAAAAATAGTTTTATTATCTTGAGTCTAACCTTATCCTTCCAAAAATGTTTTATCCTCTTGAATGTCCCATCTGGACCCAACTTTATCTCAGCAAATCAAATCATTGCAAAGAGTCCAAATACGTCCGTTCCATTCTAGGGTTTAAGCGATAACTGCTTGCGCAAGCCTTAACCTTTAATTAGGGAGCACATCCCATCAATCCATACATAACACATTATCATCTCTTCATTATTCAAGTGATCGAAAACCTATCACCCCAATTAAGGTTTGTCACGCCCCGGATTTACACGGTCCAGCTCACTTGAATAAACTACTCGACGATGAACAATAGATAATAACGCTCATACAAATGAATATAATATAGTCACACAATACATGTGTTTATCCGATTTTATACATTCCTAGATACAATATCTAAGTCGAATGGATGTTCTGTAACTAAAAACATACACAAATGTTATAAATTAAATTAAATGCCCTGAGGCTTACATCATACATAAAGGGTGTTACCCTAATGGCCCATGGCCTACAAATAACAGAACCACCCTACACAGTTTCGAACACAACTTCACGTCTCAGTCCACATCTATACATGTACACCTGAAAACCATTTTCAGCCACGTAGGGTGAGCATAAAGCCCAATAGAGAATATTTTAAAAACTAAATATGCTCTACCAGTATAAATGATCATAATGCAATACATATATACAATTTACCAAAATGCATTTTCAAATTTAACTGATTTCTCAACAAAATATTTTCTTTCCAATTACCAAAACCTTACGTTTAATCAAAACGTTTTCCGAGTTCAAAACATCTATTTGATATAAAATCCCTTTCCAACAGCCAATCCAGTTGTTTCAATACCAACTAGCAAATACATTGCTAAATCAAATACAAATACATCGCTAAACAACAACAAACACATTGCTAAAACCTTTTTCAAAAACATCATTTCATGCCAAAACGATAATAAATAAAATGGATAAATCTCCAAGGCTAGTGTTCATACAAGTATCTATACAAGTCACAATGTCATTTCTACCCGTGCTAACCGGAAGGCTTGATACCTACCACACAGGTTTAGGTCTTTCACCGTAGACACACAGGCCAACTTAATTTTGCTTTAACACCCTCTCATAACTTTACCACTTTATCTAACCTTTTCCAATAGCACAATACGTGTGATTCAAATATTGTTTTCTAAAATAACGCACACATTCCAAAACATAATATGAGAATTTTCAAAACCTCTTTCCAAACATTCGGTTTCAAATTCCAAAATTCATTACATGCTCCATGATATGAATGATTTCAATTTGCCTAATCCATATGAAATTTCTAACATACGGCAATGTTATCCTCTACTGATAGCCAAAACAGCTATCTCTAATGCAATAATTAATAGATAACAATACAGATATATTTTTCGAAAAGAGTAACAACACCTGTAGACACCCCATTTTGACCAGCCCTAAAACTTGGACGCTTTCTATTGATTACCTGATAATGGCAATCAGAATGTGTCCCCTAATAGTTCTCAACAAGAAAAATGGAATTTGAGCTTTAATCCCAACCTTCACACTTTTTTGGCCAAACTATTTTAGACCTTAAAACCCTCTTTTCAAAATATTTTTCCAAATATTTCTACGATGTTCCGAGGCTTCTATTTCAATTAAAATGTTGTACTTTTCAGTAAACCGAGTAAGGACAAAGTAGAAATAAATAGAAGGGAGGTAAACTCTTTAAAAATATATATATATTTAAAAAAAATCTTCTTTATAGATTTAGATAGGTTTGGATTTGAAGGAAACATGAGGGGATGAAAGAAAATTGGTTTAGGGAAAGGATGAGCATCAAATTGTTAAGAAGGAAATGCACAACCTTCACTAAATTAGGCATATCTCTTTGTACACTTGGATTTTAAATGTGAGGCCACCACCATTGGAAAGGAGACTTCTGGAGCTTCAATTTAGATCCTAGAACCACCTAAAACCAAGTCCAGATAAGGGATATATGCTCATTTGAAGTTGGGCTTAAGAGCAGATTTTGTTGACCTGGCCCGAGGGAAATGAACAACCTTTACTAAATTAGGCATATATCTTTGTACACTTGGAATTTAAATGTGAGGCCACCACCATTGGAAAGTAGACTTCTGAGGCTCCAATTCAAACCCAAGAATCACCTAAAACCAAGTCTGGATAAGGAAGATATGCCCGTTTGAAGTTGGGTTTAATAGCAGATTTTGTTGACTCGGCCCAAAACAGCAGCAGCAGCCCCGTTTTTTTTGGTTTTGATTTGGTTGGGACATCCCATTTACCTATTTTCTGATCCATTTAAGTGCATTCACTCATCCTCTATTATACCTAATCATTTCCCATTGTCAAAAAGAGGTTTTGTTTGCGTCCATAAAGGAGTATCCATGCAACCACCTTGAAAATTTGCCCTTCTATCACATTCTTGTCTCCCACCTTCTTTTTGACCTTTACTCTCACTCATTGCCTATATAGAATGATCATATTGTAAGAGAGAGAGAGAGAGGACCACAAAATTAAAGAGAAAATAGTGAGAAAATGGTAAAAAAAGAGAGAAAAATTGAGTTTTTGAGCAAAAAATACTCTTATCTTCCATACACACCACATACCTTCCATACAAACTGAAATTCCATCTTTCCTACACTAAAAAATCCTCCAAAAATTCTGAAATAGCTAAATTTCAGTACTGCTTGATCAAAGAAAAGAGTGAGTGTTGTTAAAAGTAAGAAAAAAAAAAAGAGAGTTAGCCACTTTTTCACCATACATACCCAGAGTTCCATTCTAGTTTCAAATTGAGGATTGAAAACACACTTCCTAAACTTGAGGTTGATCATGAGAAAGTTTGGAAATCAAGAAGTTCAACCTTTCTTTGGAAGGTGAATTTCTAGTCTTTCATTTTTTTATATTTTTTATCTCATATTTATTTTATTGCTTCTTATTTCATAGTATTTTGTTATAATTCAAGTGGTTTGTTTATCTCATATTTATTTTCTTACTTTATATTTCATAGTGTGTCATTATAATCTGAGTAGTTTGTTTAGCTCGTATTTATTTATTTATTTATTTATTTTTATTCGCTTGTTTTAATTTCATATTAGTTTTGTTGTAATCTTGCATGTTCTACCTCATATTTACTTTTTTGTTTTAAGTTCATATTGTAATCTTGCATGTTCTATCTTATATTTGCTTTCTTGTTTTAGTTTCATAGTAATTGTGTTGTAATCTTGCATTTCCTAACTTATATATATATACATATATATTTTGTATTAGTCTCATATTAGTTTTGTTGTAATCTTGCATGTTCTATCTCATATTTGCTTTATTTTTTTTATTTTTTATTTTTATTTTAGGTTCATGTTAGTTTTGTTGTAATCTTGCATATTCTATCTTATATTTGTTTTCTTATTTTAGTTTCATAGTAATTATGTTGTAATCTTGCATTTCCTAACTTATATTTTTCTTATATTAGTCTCATATTAGTTTTGTTGTAATCTTCCATGTTTTACCTCATATTTGCTTTTTTTTTAATTTAGGTTCATGTTAATTTTGTTATAATCTTGCATGTTCTATCTTATATTTGTTTTCTTGTTTTAGTTTCATAGTAATTATGTTGTAATCTTGCATTTCCTAGCTTATATTTTTCTTGTATTATTCTCATATTAGTTTTGTTGTAATCTTGTATGTTCTATCTTATATTTATTTTCTTGTTTTAGGTTCATATTAGTTTTGTTGTAAGTTTGCACTTATTTTATTTTATTTTTGTTTTCTTGTTTTTAATTTAACCGGTAGTGGTTAGTTGAGCCTCCAACATATTTCTTATATGTTCCATTTTTTGGTTTCACAATAAGACAGGTTTTGCTAGTTCTAGTTGGCCGGCCGGCCGGTTAGCTTTTTTTGGACAAGACAGCGTTGTCTTCCGATGTTAACCAACTTCCGATGGTTTCCAAGGCACATGAATTTTTTTTTCTTTTGTTTATTTTATTTTGAGTGTATTGTGAGGTTTTCATTTTGTTGTAATATTCTCCTCACCTCCCCTCTAATTTGGTTAGTAATAACTTATTCAAAGTGTTGTAATAATTTACTGTCCTACTTCTTTCTATCCCGTTCTTTTACTTGCTTTTCTTATTTGTAAATATGGATCTATGTTTTATGCATCTTGATTCGGCTAAGTTTGCATTTGTGGATTTAATCAATTCCTATGTGATTATGTGTGTTACCTCATGTTCTTGAGATGATTCACATGTTATATCTTAGAAGCCGAATCTTTAGTTACATCCCATGAGTGAATTGCATTAGGATTTTGTATATAAGATCATGCATGTTTTACTAATTTTATTTTGTAGCTATTCAAGGGACGTCGGTAAATATGTAAGTTTTTATGCTTTAGCATCCCGTTTTTGTGCGTTTTTCTTATTATGTTCAAGCATTCTATCATGTGGCTACTTGTTTACTTGATATAACTGTATGAATGCCAGTAGATGAAGGTTGTGTCGCTTAATTTGGAATAGTATTGATTTTCATGTTCGTAAACTCAATTTATTTGGGTTGTACATCTCCAAAACTCTTTCAAAACTATATGAAATCAAATTAAGTGTGTTTGATTTGATGAGGAAAGTTTGTTTGACATAATAATGACATACTCTTTCAAATCAAATTGAGTGTGTTTGATTTGATTTGAGAGAGAGAGAGAGAGAAGAGAAATGAATGAGGAAAGTGTGTTTGATGTTTATTTATAGTGGTAAAATAATAGCTCTAAAGTCAATGAAAAGAATAAGTCAAAAACCCCCAAAAGTTAGGTCCAAACTGAACCCAAAATTCTGGAAATAAGTCGCAAGGTCCGACCTGCAAGGCAGTGGTGTCGACCCTTAAGAAGAAATGCTGAGACACATATATTTGCAGCAAACAAGAGGGTCGACCCCAGAACCCGTGGTGTTGACCCCAAAAAATAGCAACAACACCTAGAACACAGCAGCAAGGTGGTATTGACCCTACGAACTCATGGTGTCGACCCAAGGAACCCATGGTGTCAACCCCAAAAGCAAAACAAAACATGAAAGGAAAGAAGAACGACCGTTACGGATGTAGTTTCTTGGATTTAAAAAAGCAATAAAAGGGTTAGGTCTAAATCAGGATCGATATAACCTTCCCTTCTTAAGGAATTTCATCCTTGAAATTGAAGAAACGCCAAAACCAAAAAGGCCACCCAATCTATAAAAGAAAACACAACATTAACCCAAGCTTCGATCCATCGGGGGATAAGATCTCGGATCTCGATCCAACACCTTGGGGCCCCAAAGGCATCCGAACAGCAAAATACTAAGTACAAGCACGGATGCCTCTTCGACCCACATAACTCGTAGTGGTCTATGAGACAAGAAATAACCACAACAACTGTTGGAAAAAATTGGTTTATTAGGCTTATTTTGGGCCGACTTTGAGCCCAAAATCGAGTGGGCCCCGAACGTCTTTTGGGGCGGGTCCGAAGAGGTGAAGTGTTCCTAGCCGCGTGGCAAGTCACATGGTGAAGACGGTTCTTCAAAACCATTTATGAGTGAATGGGAACATGACTACGTTTTCGGGTTCGTGGAATTGAACATTTAAGTTTTAAATGTGGGTTTCCTTGTGAGGGTTGTCCCACATTGAAACTTTAAGAAAGTTTATTTGTGTATATAAGCTCTAGCCTACAACACTTGGGTTGGGCCCCAAGGGGCACCCTAAGTTTGTAGAAGGGAGGAGTTATAGACAAAGTGTACCTTAGCCCAAACCACCACACACGCGCGCGCGTCGCCGCCGCCGTCCATCCGGGCGCGGGTGTGGGTCGAGTCGGGTCAGTTCTTGTATTAATGTTTTGGACAAAAATTCTTTTGAATTTTTTCAAAATTAATTGCGGAAAAATTTAATTAAATTCAAATTTGAATTTAATTTATGTCCTAAATTCTTTCCTTATTTAGTCCATGACAAAAAAGATTCAAAACAGTCCATAACATATTCGGTTTTGAGCAGTTACTTAACAGATGAATAACTGCTGCAGTTATCTATTGAAACAGTGTCAGATATGTTTGAAATTCAAACTACACCTGTACAGTTTGAATTTGCACCTGTTCACTTCCATAATGCACCAGTTCGGGTCAGACTTAGTTGCCTATAAATACCAACATTCCAGCAGTGTTTTCCAAACCGAAAATCAGTCTGAATATTTGTCTCTTTGCTGTCCATTTTATTTTGTGCATTATTCTTCATTTTAGTTTTAGAATAAATATTCAGAGAGTTAGAACGCAGGTTTGGTTCGCCGACCAATTTGTTTTGGAGTGCTACTACAAATTGGTTAAGATCATTGTATCTTGGGAGATTGACGCCACTCAACCGTAAGCACCGTAGCGGGGCGAATTCATCTTAAAGACAGAGTGTTACACACTCGACTTGGTCTTTGAATTATTTATTCGGTTCTACAAAATAAATACTGTAAGTTTTATTTTATTTTGTTTGAATTGTTTCAAATTATTTTATTTACACAGAAGATTGTTCCAACAATCTTAAGACAGATTCGAATTATTCTGTTTACAGAATTTTTCGTTTGTTTCCTTTTCTCTTTCTTCTTTTAAGAAAATTATTTTCTGTGGATTTAGAAAATAATATTCTGGTTGGAAAAATAAATAGTGTTTATATGCTATTTGACAGATAGTAGTAATATACTGTCTATTTTCATTGACAACTAGTAGTACGATACTGGTGTCATTAACAATTCAGAATATATTTTTGTGGAATTTTTTTCAGAAAATAATTTTGGGTTTTAGAAATTATTTTTTGAGTTTTCATTACTTAAAATTCTGTTTTAGTATTTTAATTATTGAAGTGTTACAGAAATTAATTTTCTGTGTGGAATTAATTTGGTTAAATAAAATTTTATTTTATTTCCACATTAATTGAAAAATAAAAGTTATTTTCTTATTTCTTTTATTTTATAGAATTTAATTTCCTGTGTGGAATTAATTTAGTTAAATAAAATTTTATTTTATTTTCAAATTAATTGAAAAATAAAAGTTATTTTCTTATTTCTTTTATTTTACAGAATTTAATTTCCTGTGTGGAATTAATTTGGTTAAATAAAATTTTATTTTATTTTCAAATTAATTGAAAAATGAAATTATTTTATTATTTCTTTTATTTTACAGAATTTAATTTCCTGTGTGGAATTAATTTGGATGAATAAAATTTTATTTTATTTCCAAATTAATTGGAAAATAAAAGTTACATTCTTATTTCTTTTATTTTTTTTACAGAATTTAATTCTGTGAATTTGGTTTAATTTTTTGTGTAGTGTAAATTCTAATTATAATTTTGTTTTATAAATTAGAATTGATGGCTACTGAAACTAATGCCCAAATAAGTACTACTGTGGTGGCTGCAATGACGCCAACCCCCTCTCCTGTTGTGACAGTACCAATAAATCATGGAGAGAAGCTAGAGAAGTTCTCAGGAACTGACTTTAAAAGATGGCAACCGAAAATGTTGTTCTATCTTACAACTTTGAACCTGACTCGTTTCCTCCGTGAAGATGCTCCTATCTTGAAAGAGGATGAAATCGACTGGCAAGTGATTACTGCGGTTGATGCCTGGAAACATGCCGATTTTCTTTGCCGGAACTACATCTTGAATAGACTTGACAACACATTATACAACGTCTACAGTCCTATCAAGACAGCAAAGGAACTTTGGGAGTCTTTGGAGAAAAAATACAAAACGGAAGATGTCGGCTCAAAGAAATTTGTGGTTGGCAGATTCCTGGATTTTGTAATGGTTGATTCAAAAACTGTGATTAGCCAAGTTCAAGATTTCCAACTCATTCTGCATGACATTCACGAAGAAGGCATGTCTCTCAGTGAATCCTTCCAAGTTGCAGCCTTAATTGAAAAATTACCAAAAGGCTGGAAGGAATTCAAGAACTACCTCAAACACAAGCGCAAAGAAATTTCTATGGAAGAATTAATTGTGCGTTTGAGAATTGAGGAGGACAACCACAATTCTGAAAAGCGGGCTGGTAAGCATCCTATGGAGTCTAAGGCAAATGTGGTGGAACATGCTTCAAAAACCAAGAAACGAAAGTCTTCTGGAGAAAGTTCATCACAAGGCTCTAAAGGGGGAGAGAATAAAAAGTACAAGTTTAATGGCAAATGTTACATCTGTGACAAAGAGGGACATCGGGCCAAAGATTGCCGTAGCAAAGGCAAAAGCAAAAGAAGAACAAGTAAGAAGCCTGCTCAAGCCCATATGACCGAAGTGGACAATATTTCCAATGGTATAGATGATATTAATCTTTCTGCAGTTGTTTCCGAGGCAAATTTTGTCGGAAATCCTAAAGAATGGTGGGTGGACACTGGTGCTACTCGCCATATTTGTGCCAACAAAAAGATGTTCACATCTTATTCTATAGTGGACAATGGTGAACAACTTTTTATGGGCAACTCCTCAACTTCCAAAGTTGAAGGACAAGGAAAGATTGTACTCAAGATGACATCTGAAAAGGAACTCACTCTCAACAATGTGTTGCATGTACCGGATATTCGCAAGAATCTTGTTTCCAGATCTCTGTTGAGTAAGAATGGGTTTAGGCTAGTATTTGAGAGTGATAAATTTGTACTTACTAAGAATGGGATGTATGTAGGAAAATGTTACATGTCTGATGGCCTTTTTAAGTTAAATGTAATGACCGTTGTACCCTCAGTTATTAATAATAATACATCTTCTTCTTACTTGCTTGAGTCTTTAAATTTATGGCATGGTAGACTAGGACATGTTAATTATGGATCTTTGCGTAGATTAATTAATATGGAATGTTTACCTAAATTTGACATTGATTCAAATCATAAATGTGAAATTTGCTTTGAGACAAAATTATCTAAAACTCCTTTTCATTCAATTGAAAGAAGTACGGAACCACTTGAATTAATTCATAGTGACATTTATGATTTTAAATCAATTCAAACTAGAGGTGGGAAAAAGTATTTTATCACTTTTATAGATGACTATACTAGATATAGTTATGTTTATTTAATTTGAACCAATGATGAAGCTTTGGAAACTTTCATTCAATATAAGAATGAAGTTGAAAATCAACTTGGTAAGAAAATCAAAAAACTAAGAAGTGATAGAGGTGGTGAATATGAATCACCTTTTGGTGAATTTTGTAAAGAACATGGAATAATTCATCAAATCACCGCTCCTTACTCACCTCAGCAAAATGAAATTGCTGAAAGAAAAAATAGGACTTTAAAAGAAATGATGAATGCCATGTTAATAAGTTATGGATTACCTCAGAACTTGTGGGGGGAATCAATACTTTTTGCTAATTATATTTTAAATAAAGTACCCCGAAAGAAAGTGAATCAAACACCTTATGAAATGTGGCATGGTAGAGTACCATCCTACAAATACTTAAAAGTGTGGGGGTGTTTGGCTAAAGTGGCTATTCCTAGTCCTAAAAAGACTAAGATAGGTCCTAAGACCATTGATTGCATTTTCATTGGTTATGCTAAGAATAGTAGTGCATATCAATTTTTGATTCATAAATCAGAACATACCGAAATGCATGTAAATACTATTATTGAGTCTCGGAATGCGTCATTCTTTGAACATGTATTTCCAAGTAAGACTAGACAAGAGACTAATAACAATAAGAGATCTCATGATGCTATTATTAGTCAGGATCAAGAACATGATCAAGAACAAGAGTTAGATCAAAATGAGGAAGAGGAACCTAGGCGTAGTAAACGTGCTAGAACCTCAAAATCTTTTGGTCCAGATTTCTAACTTTTTTGTTAGAAAATGAGCCTTTAACTTTTAAAGAGGCTATGTCCAGTCTGAAGCTCCTTTATGGAAAGAACTATCAATAGTGAAGTTGAATCTATCTTGCAAAATCACACTTGGGAATTGGTGGATTTGCCACCAGGTTGTAAACCTCTTGTGTACAAGTGGATTTTCAAAAGAAAATTGAAAGCGGATGGATCAATAGACAAATACAAGGCTAGACTTGTGGTCAAAGGGTTTAGACAAAAAGAAGGTCTTGATTACTTTGACACATACTCACCGGTTACTAGAATAACATCCATTAGAATGCTAATTGCCATTGCATCTCTATACAATCTAGAAATTCATCAAATGGATGTGAAAACCGCTTTCTTAAATGGTGAGGTAAATGAAGAAATTTCCATGGAACAACCAGAAGGTTTTTCTGTTCTAGGAAAAGAAAAGAAAGTGTGTAAATTGGTTAAATCGTTATATGGTTTAAAACAAGCGCCAAAGCAATGACATGAGAAATTTGACAAAGCAATGATGTCAAATGGATTTAAAATTAATGAGTGTGACAAATGTGTTTATATTAAAAACACAGACAAAGGTTATGTCATTGTATGTCTTTATGTAGATGATATGCTCATCATAGGTAGTAATAATGATATGATTAAAATTACCAAGAAAATGTTGAATAAACATTTTGACATGAAAGACATGGGTATTGCTGATGTAATTCTTGGTATGAAAATTACCAAAACATCAGAAGGATATGTTTTGTCACAATCTTATTACATTGAGAAAATACTTGACAAATTCAGCAAAGTTGATGATCATCTTGCTAGAATACCTGTAGATCTTAATTTGTATCTTTCTAAGAATGTACAGGAAAGTATTTCTCAATTAGAGTATGCCCAAATTATTGGAAGCTTAATGTACTTGATGAACTGCACTCGCCCGGATATTAGCTTATGCAGTAAGTAAATTAAGTAGATATACGAGTAATCCAGGAGTAGAACACTAGAAAGCCATTATAAGGGTTTTAAGGTATCTCCGATTTACTCGTAATATTGGACTGAATTATACTAGATATCCAGCAGTACTTGAAGGATACTGTGATGCAAATTGAATATCGGATACAAGAGACTCAAAGTCCACCAGTGGGTATGTTTTTACTCTTGGTGAGGCGGCTGTATCTTGGAAATCTTCCAAACAAACTTGTATTGCTAGGTCTACTATGGAATCAGAATTCATAGCTTTAGACAAAGCAGGGGAAGAAGCAGAATGGCTCCGCCACTTCCTTGAAGATATTCCAATATGGCCAAAATCGGTGCCTGCTATATGCATACATTGCGATAGTCAATCAGCAATAGGTAGAGCACAGAGTCATATGTATAACAGTAAGTCTAGACACATTCGTTGTCGACATAACACCGTGAGACAACTACTCTCTAATGAAATTATTTCCATTGAATATGTGAAGTCTAAAGACAACATAGCGGATCCATTAACCAAAGGGTTAGCAAGAGAGCTAGTTGAGAATTCATCGAGGGGAATGGGACTTAAGCCTATTTAAATAAGAGTTACCACAACGGCAACCCAACCTAGTTGACTGGAGATCCCAAGATCTAGGTTCAAAGGGACAACCGAGTTGTGATTGACTCAGAAGGATCACTGGGGAGTCTAACTCCTACCCATTTTTTTGATAAAATAGTGATGTCTACAGCATTTGAGGTTAAGTAAAACTTTTTATGATTCTTATATCTAGGTTAACCTAGTGGAGTATAGCAGGATACTCTTCATAAGAATCACCTATGTGAGTGTGAACTGGGCCGGTTCTATGAGATTTGTGAAGGGCTACAATTCTCTAGAGCACTCATGAAAGACCAGGTTGTTCAAGGCCAAAATGAACACAATAGTGAGAACTAAACTGTGTCTGGGAATATACTGTGTGAGTTTTATTGTCTTGGTTTATACAAACGGCTGAACAGTTTAAGACATCATGTTCACTGGTTAGCTAGTAAATCCGATAGTGTCTCACAAGGGAAGGTTCAAAGCCAAAAGCTACCTATCCTTTGCAGAATATTACCAATTTCTGTACTCTCTGTATTTAGATCATGTTGTTGCATTTTCTCTCCGTCAAATTCCATTCATGTGGGGGATTGTTGGAAAAAATTGGTTTATTAGGCTTATTTTGGGCCGACTTTGAGCCTAAAATCGAGTGGGCCCCGAACGTCTTTTGGGGCGGGTCTGAAGAGGTGAAGTGTTCCTTGTCGTGTGGCAAGTCACACGGTAAAGACGGTTCTTCAAAACCATTTATGAGTGAATGGGAACATGACATCGTTTTCGGGTTCGTGGAATTGAACATTTAAGTTTTAAATATGGGTTTCCTTGTGAGGGTTGTCCCACATTGAAACTTTAAGAGAGTTTATTTGTGTATATAAGCTCTAGCCTAAAACATTTGGGTTGGGCCCCAAGGGGCACCCCAAGTTTGTAGAAGGGAGGAGTTATGGACAAAGTGTACTTTAGCCCAAACCACCACACACGCGCGCACGCGCCGCCGCCGCCGTCTGTCCGGCTGAGTCGGGCACGGGTGTGGGTGTGGGTCGGGTCGGTTCTTGTATTAATTTCTTGGACAAAAATTCTTTTGATTTTTTTCAAAATTAATTGTGGAAAAATTTAATTAAATTCAAATTTGAATTTAATTTATGTCCTAAATTCTTTCCTTATTCAGTCCATGACAAAACAGATTCAAAACAGTCCATAACAGATTCAGTTTTGAGCAATAACAGATTCGGTTTTGAGCAGTTTCTTAACAGATGAATAACTGCTACAGTTATCTGTTGAAACAGTGCCAGATCTGTTTGAAATTCAAACTATACCTGTACAGTTTGAATTTGCACCTGTTCACTTCCATAATGCACCAGTTTGGGTCAAACTTAGTTGCCTATAAATACCAACATTCCAGCAGTGTTTTCCAAACCGAAAATCAGTCTGAATATTTGTCTCTTTGCTGTCCATTTTATTTTGTGCATTATTCTTCATTTTAGTTTTAGAATAAATATTCAGAGAGTTAGAACACAGGTTTGGTTCGCCGAACAATTTGTTTTGGAGTGCTACTACAAATTGGTTAAGATCATTGTATCCTGGGAGATAGACGCCACTCAACCGTAAGCACCGTAGCGGGGCGAATCTGTCTTAAGGACACAATGTCACACACTCGACTTGGTCTTTGAATTATTTATTCGGTTCTACAAAATAAATACTGTAAGTTTTATTTTATTTTGTTTGAATTGTTTCAAATTATTTTATTTACACAGAAGATTGTTCCAACAACAACAACAGAAGATTGTTCCAACAACAACAACAATAACCACCCAGACTCAAAGACGTCAACCACGTCCTAAACCACCTGTAACACCGAAATCACCAACGAGTGCTCAAACGCTCGAACACAGTGAATAAAAAAAAACTCCTCGCATACAAAGCTCCCAAGCAACTCTCTCATAACTCGAGACATAAATAAAACACGATCAATCAACAACGTTATGGCACATCAATGCTCGACAATTTTAAGTGTTTGCAAAAATAACATACAACATGTAACTAGCAACTCAGACTAGGTCAAAACACGACTTCCCAAGACAAAATATAAAATACCCCATTCAAGTTAAAGAAAATTCCTTATTTTCCACATTTGTCTCAAAACACTTTTCTTTCCCAAAAGGTGTTCAAACCCGCACTGTCACAATCCAAACGCATGTTCATCCGTCCACAACAAAACTCAAAGATTTCCAAACTATTTTTCCGAACCCATAAGTGTTACTCATAACACCAAAATCAATTTCATTTTCAAAAAGCTCTTTTTTTTTTTGGGGAGGGGGGGTTGGATTCAGCTCTTATTAAACCAAAAACTTACATTTCAAACCAAAACTGTTTTAGTTGAAGAAACTACTTAAGGCCACAACACCAAAAAGAAAATTTTTGTTTTCCTCAAAATCATTCCTTAGCGTTTCTCCGGTGATCCACAACACAGTCACCCAACAAAACCATCACAACTACAGTGATACCACAATACTAAAATTTTTTTTTTATAATGAGAATCCTTAGAAATTTTCAAAATGCCAGCAACACAAGAGAAATAAATTTAACACGCACCAATCACATAATGACGTAAAATCATAGCATAAGACCAAAGTTCCCAACCATAACCCTAAACCGGTTACCATAAACTCAGAACAACTTCCTAACTGTCCATATAGGACTTACATGCCACACCATGACACCGTTCAATTACACAACCCTCAATTCTAACCTATTTTCGAGGTGACTATATGTCAACTAACTCAAATACTAACCAATCAACTATCCAACACCAATATTCCGCACCAACCTCTAAACACCGACATATCACTTAACTTCATATAACCTAACATCAACACCAACACCTGGCCCAACCTCACTAACTCCAAAATGGGGTTCCAGACACAACCTCACATGTTCGTTAAATCACTCCAGATTCCTTAAAGTTAACCTACAGTACTCTGGTTCTCAATTCACCCATTACACATGCCTATGTGGCATGCACATCCTCACTTCACATTTAAGTCCGAAATGGACTTCTCAAGTTAAAACACAACACATCCCCTCAATTCAATGCACATTCCAACACTTCACACCACACACATAAGGACCGATAAGGTCTAAGGTCAAAACAACTCTGACGGAGCGCACCAATCACTCCACACAAACTTACTACTCCACTCGAAGTTCCATTATCCAAACCAAACAACAAACACCACACCAAAGTAACCAACACTATTGAACATTAAACTACTCAATCCATACATTAACCACACTATTGCCTCACTGAGATAGTCTCCTAGGGCTGTCCCATGACCAATCCCCTTCTATACCTCACCTAACAACAATACACAAATCATATAGTGTTACACACTACACAAGCAAGACTCCATTACTTATTGCACAATATCTCATCCTTAACCCCGAATGGGTTATCTCAACACTAAATCCCTCATTCTGCCAATGTACTCACAACCTTGACTAAGTTCACAACAATGAAATTCACATATTTATTCTCTCACA
The DNA here is from genome assembly GCA_030407325.1 of Camellia japonica. NCBI lineage: Eukaryota > Viridiplantae > Streptophyta > Magnoliopsida > Ericales > Theaceae > Camellia > Camellia japonica. The sequence goes on from JAPPVO010000017.1 coordinate 80,864,938, forward strand.
CCAAGCCAATTTGCAAGAGCCTACCACACTACAACGCCACCGACACTACGTAACAAACCAAACTGAACAACAAGCAAACACAACACCTCTATCCATCGGTGACCAATAAGGTCAACTCTCTAATCCACATTATATCCCGTCACCCATTATACTAGTACAACCAAAACACTAAGTCCCCTAGTCAATCTACTAGTTGCTAATACTTACCAAACAATTACCCCAAACCAAACCCAGACACATACACACAACACTTAAAAGGCTGTGAAAGTCATACTATCCTAACTCTACAGAAGAACAAAAGAAGTTCTCAACCTCCTCTACCCAAGTCATAGAACACTACATTCACAACTACTCTCTCAACCAACCTAGAACAGTACGTGAGCCAAAACACGGCCCATCTCTGAAGAAAATCACCTCCTCACCGTCATTCCAAACCTTAACCAACAAACACAAAACCACTGTGACCCTACACATAGGTCACGAACCAACCATAGTGTCATGACCCGAACCCGCCCCTATGGGTTACGGCCATAACCGGCCAGTAATCGTGTGATTACCTACGGCCTCTATTCAAATAAATTGAAACTCATTAGAGATAAAGGGGCCAAACGGAAGCAATTCAAAAACTTTGTCCATAGAGCCGTGCTTAAATGCACACCATAACATTCCAAACATTTAAATGTTAATAACCCACCTCAAATATGTACTAACACAAAACGATGTACATACAAGATCATACAGATTGAAGTTAGTCAAACCCAAGTCTCATATACAAAAGTAGACCAACGTATTCGCCAATATAACAAAACTATAAACAAGATCAAAAGCGAAGACAGTCTCGTGCGTGAGACGTTTGGGCTGACTTCTCAAAACTTAAACTGTTTCTCACAAGTTCACCGGGGCTGGTTCTGGACGTCCCTTGGCTCACCTACATGTACATGAATGAGCGTGAGCGAATGCCAAGTGAATAATATCAAATGAGGCAAATATATAAGCAATCATTGAAACAGTACGGCAAACGACCTTCGGCCCAATCTTCTATATCCATCGGTCGTATCCATCGGCCTTTGGCCCAATCATTCATGTCAATCGGCCTCCAGCCCAATCATTCATGTCAATCGGCCTTCGGCCCAATCATTCGTATCAATCGGCCTTTGGCCCAATCATCCGTATCAATCGGCCTTTGGCCCAATCATTCATATCGATCGGCCTTTGGCCCAATCATTTATATCAATCGGCCTTTGGCCCAATTATTTACATCAATCGGCCTTTGGCCCAATTATTTACATCAATCGTTGTCTACCATTCAAATTAATGAGCTTATAAAATGTACATATGAGTAACCAATTGGACAACGGTATATTTCAAAAATCTTGTTAAGATATTACTCACAGTGATCGACTTGTGGAGTTGCCCTGGAGCTTGACCCTACATATCATGTAACACATATGGGTCACAATTAGTTCAATTCATTCTTTAATTCACTTATTCCTCTTTAGGCTTTATTCTTATCTCTTTAACTCAATTACAATGCTCAATGCATGCCTAAGAGCGCTAGCGAGTGAAAGAGAACGGAAAATGAAACACAGAACGGACATACAAAATTTCAGAAAATAGGGTCCCTGCTCGAGCGGACCCTTGAGGCCTGCAAAAGTACTGGGTAGGTGAAATTTACGCTCGAGCATTAATTCTGGGCCTCGAGCGGAAGGCCTCTCAACATGGATCCCCGCTCGAGCGTGATATTCCCCGCTCGAGCGGACGTCGTGTCTATGAAAAGTACTGGATGAGCCATTTTTACGCTCGAGCTTAAACTTGGAAGCTTGAGCGGAAGTTCATCAAACATAGCCACCCGCTCGAGCGTGAACTTCCCTGCTCGAGCGGACATCAAGGTTTGTAGAAAAATACTGGAAGCACGAAATTCATGCTCGAGCGGCGTTTTCCCCCGCTCGAGCGGGCATCAAACTTTCTGGAAATTCCAGAATTGTTCTTGGAGTTCAAATTCGATGTTCAAAGGTCCCAATTCAAGATTTTTGGCTCAAACTTCACATTTTTATGTACTAACATGGTACAAACACCAAATCACATCACAATGGAGCTCAATTTCACAATATGATCACATGTATGGCTCAAATTATACCAAACTCATTTTCATTATAACACATTCATGTATTCAAGCTCCTACCCTCATAGTTTGTACATGCATGTGACACATAACCCCCATTCTCATCTCTTATGATAAAATGATGGTCAAAACATGAATCTCAACTAAAGACTTACATGGATCATACATTGGGTGTTCAAACATGCAAATTCAAGGTAATTACATACATGCATGTATATATGATCTTCCATTTCAACAAAACAAATTCAAAACATGCTCTTGACCATTAATTAACTTTGAACACACAAGATCACACCTTAAGTTCATGAATTCAAGAATCATTGCTTACCTATAGACCCAATTCTTCCAATTTATGGTCAAACATAGAGTTGGACTTCAAATTTCCAAGCCTTCAAGATCAAACTTTGATTCTCCTACACTCTCTCTCTCTCTAGTTCGGTTCTCTCTTCTTAGAGTTGAAAACCAGCCCAAAAATGATATAAAGGATTGGATCAATATAATAAGGCCCCCCATAAATTTCCACTCAACACATTATTTTATTATAAAGCATTTGGGCACTTAATTCATTAATTTAATCAATTTAATCTGGCCCGAATCAATTTTTCGATTAAATTTCACCGTAGGCTCTAAAAATTATGTCAATCACAATGGCGTAATCAATTTTGGTTTCTGTGGCCGATAAGGCCCTCAATTTAATTTCCAAAGCAGATTATTCAAACAGATATTCCTACGGTGAACAGATAGAAGCTTCAAAATCACATATATTCACAAAATGGCACATAAAATCATGCTAAACACATAATCATACTCAAATTAAGGACCCATTAGCATACTATGGAACAGGGATATCACAGTCTTCCCCCCTTTAGGAGGTTTGGTCCTCCAAACTTAATTTACCTTCGTCGGGAAACAAATGTGGATAGCGTAGTCGCATTTCCTCCTCTTTTTCCCACGTGGCATCCGTCCCATAGTGTTCCTTCCATTCCACTTTCACCATTGGGATGGATTTGTTTCTCAATTCTTTCACTTGTCGGTCGACAATTCTTTCCGGCCATTCGGCGTATTCTATATTCTCATCAATAGCTACCCGGTGATAATCAATCACATGTAACGGGTCTCGAAGGTAACCCCTCAACATCGACACATGAAACACATTGTGGATTTGCTCGAATCCCGGTGGCAAAGCAACTCTGTAGGCAACTGGACCAAGCCTCTCCAAAATCTGAAACGGCCCAATGTAACGGGACGACAACTTGCCCTTTTTCCCAAATCTTACTTGGCCCTTCATCGGAGAAACACGGATGAACACATGGTCACCAACCTCATACTCAAGAGGTCTTCTCCGAACGTCTGCATAATTCTTCTGTCGGTCCTGAGCTGTTTTGAGCCTTTGTTGGATAGTTTTGATCTTTTCAGAAGTGTCTTGCACAATTTCAGGCCCAAGCAAAGCTCTATCCCTGACCTTTGTCCAACAAATAGGTGATCTACACCTCCTACCATACAAGGCTTCGTATGGTGCCATACCAATGCTGGAGTGGAAACTGTTATTATAAGCAAATTCTGCAAGCGGCAAATAATCTTCCCAACTCCCCTGAAAATCCAAAGCGCACATGCGAAGCATATCTTCCAAAGTTTGTATCGTTCGTTCTGATTGCCCATCTGTCTGTGGGTGGAAGGTAGTACTGAACCTTAGTTCTGTTCCCATAGCTTCCTGCAGACTTTTCCACAATCTAGATACAAATTTCGGATCTCTATCCGACACAATAGATACCGAAACTCCGTGTAAATGGACGATTTCATCGACATAAATAGTAGCCAATCTATAAGCAGTAAACGTAGTTTTGACAGGCAGAAAATGTGCAGATTTAGTCAGTCTATCAACTACAACCCAAACAGAATCCATACCTCGAGAAGTCCGAGGTAGGCCAACAACGAAATCCATAGTCACATGCTCCCACTTCCATTCAGGAATAGGGAGAGGTTGAAGTAGACCGCCCGGTTTCTGATGTTCAGCCTTGACTTGCTGACATTGAAGACACTTGGACACATATTCTGCAATTTCCTTCTTCATTTTAGGCCACCAATAAGTTTGTTTCAAATCTTGATACATTTTGTTGTTACCCGGATGCATAGCAAACACGGATCTATGGGCTTCATCTAAGACCCTCTTCTTTAGTTCCGGAATATCTGGGACACATATTCTATTCCGAAGTGTCAACACCTCGCCCTCAACGCTGAACTCTGCTTTCGGACTTGTCTCAAATTCATCAATCACTTTCTTGAGGAATTCATCCTCTTTCTGTTTCTGCTTGATTTCATCAATGATTGCTGGTTCAGCTGAGATAGCGGCTATCAATCCGCTCTTTGCACACAATACCACTTCAATTTCAGACTTCTCAATGATTTTCTGCTCAAGGCATCAGCAACTGTGTTAGCTTTCTCGAGGTGATACTGAATCTCTAAATCAATCCTTTATTAATTCCAGCCATCTCCTCTGACGCATATTCAACTCCTTCTGCGTGAAGAAGTATTTCAAACTTTTGTGATCCGTGTAGACTTCACACTTTGCCCCATACAGGTAATATCTCCAGATTTTCAAAGCAAAAACAACTGCGACCAGTTCTAGGTCGTGCGTTGGATAATTCTTCTCATGTGGTCTCAACTGCCGGGAGGCGTAGGTAATAACCCTTCCGTTTTGCATTAGCACACAACCCAAACCTTTATAAGATGCATCGCTGAAAATCACAAAATTTTCCGTACCTGAAGGTAGTGTCAAAATCGGTGCGGTGGTCAGTCTTGTTTTTAATTCATGAAAGGCTGATTCTCTTTCATCGTTCCACTCAAAAGGTTGCCCCTTGCGTGTTAGTTGGGTAAGAGGCACAGCTATTTTTGAAAAATCCTTCACAAACCTCCTATAATACCCAGCTAAGCCCATGAAACTGCGGACTTTTGTCACATTAGTCGGTGTAGGCCAATTCACAACTGCCTCTATTTTCTGTGGGTCCACTGAAATCCCTTCTCTGTTGATCACATGCCCTAAGAAAACAATTTCATCCAACCAAAATTCACACTTCTTTAGTTTAGCAAATAATTTCCTTTGCCGAAGTATTTGTAAAACAGTCCTCAAGTGATGTTCATGTTCAAGTCTATCTTTAGAGTATATCAAAATATCATCGATGAAGACTACAACAAACTCATCCAGGTAGGTTTTAAAAATTCTATTCATTAAGTCCATAAATGCTACTGGAGCATTAGTCACTCCAAATGGCATAACAAGAAACTTAAAATGACCATACCTCGTTCTGAATGCGGTTTTCTCAACATCCTCTGCCTTAACTTTTAGCTGATGATACCCGGATCTCAAATCAATCTTAGAAAACACCTGTGATCCCTGCAACTGGTCAAATAAATCATCAATCCGGGGTAGGGGGTATTTGTTCTTTACTGTTACCTTATTCAATTCCCGATAATCGATGCACAGGCGCAACGTACCATCCTTCTTTTTCACAAACAGCACTGGTGCACCCCCCAAGGCGAAGTGCTAGGTTGAATAAATCCCTTATCAAGCAAATCTTGCAACTGTTCTTTCAATTCCTTCATTTCAGCAGTAGCCATTCTGTAGGGGGTTTTAGAAATGGGCTGGGTGCCTGGCACAGTTTCAATGGTGAACTCTATCTCCCTGTCTACCAATTCCCCTGGTAATTCATTCGGAAACACATCTGGAAATTCTCTAACAATAGGAATATCATTCAATTCAACATTCACAGATTGTTCGGTCAACACATAGCACAGATAACCCTGGCACCCTTTCCTGATCAGTTTACATGCTTTCATTGCAGATATCAAATAAGGTGGAGGCACTACCCCATTACCCACAAACACAATTTCTTTTTGTTCTGGTGGTTTAAATACAACCCTTTTTGTCACACAATCTATGGTGGCACAATACTTGGTCAACCAGTCTATGCCTAAAATTACATCAAAATGTCTAAAGTTCCAGGGCAACAAATCTACATATAAGGTAGCATCCTCAATATGCATGTCACAAAACCGATATATATAATCACATAACACAGATTCCCCCGATGGAGCAGACACACACAACAAATATGGCAACAACTCTAGGGTCTTTTCAGTCTAGATGCAAACGTATATGTCACAAATGAGTGTGTTGATCCAGAATCAATTAATACAAAGGCATCCTGATTACATACTGAAATGGTACCTGAGACAACGGCATTGGCATTCCGCGTGTCGCCCAGGATAAGCGCAAAAACTCTCCCCTGTCTCACGGTATCTCCGGTGGGGGTAGGTCCCATAACATTTCCCGGTTTTGGGACTGATGCTGTTGAACTAGCAGCAAATTTTCCACAGTTCTGTTTGCAATCTCTGGCCATATGCCCTTGCTTACCACAATTAAAACAAGCTCCTGTCACACGGTAGCAAACCCCACGATGCCTATTACCACAAGTGGCACACAACGGGGTTGTGTCTCGGGAAGAATTGGAAGTATTCGAGGAGCTCGTATTTTGCTTCTTTGAAAACTTCTTCTTCGAAAAGAAACCTTGCCTTTTGTTACCTTTCCATTCTGTTGTTGGCTTAGCTTGTCTAGCTATATTAGCCTCTGAGATAATGGCCCTGTCTAGCACCCCTATGTATGTCTCCAACTTCAAGACGTTCACCCTTTCTAGGATGTCACTTCGGAGCCCACCTTCAAAATGTCTAGCCTTCTTATAGTCTGTGTCAATTACATGTGGCGCAAACCTGGCCAATTCGGTGAATTTGGCCTCATACTCGGCTACGGTCATACTGTCTTGTTTCAGTTCCATAAATTCCGCTACTTTCCTATCCCGGACACACTGCGGGAAGTACTTGTCATAAAAGATTTCCAAAAATTTTGCCCAATCAGCATCCTTGTAACTCTCACGCATCAACATCCACCATCTTCTCGCTTCGTCCTCTAGCATAAAGGTGGCTAGAAGTACTTTCTGTGCCTCTGAACATGGGAATACTTCAAACAACTTTTTGATGCCGAGGACCCAAGCTTCAGCTTTCAGAGGATCTAATCCGCCATGGAACTGTGGTGGTTTCATCTTCTTGAACTCTTTGGTGAGGGCTATGATTCGGTCATCGTTCTGATTATCTGGCACAGGAGGTGCCGGAGGTGAAGGTGGTGGATGTGGCTACTGCCACTGTTGTTGCCACTCCTGTTGCTGTCTCAAAGCTTCGGCCATTTCCTGTAGCAGTCTTTCCATTCTGTCTATCCTGGCAGTAGAGGATTCCTCTAACTCATCACCTCTTGTTCTCACCATCTGATTAAACTTGCATTATATTTCAGGCAAATACATTTCATACAAAAGATTTACAAGTATGCATATATCGAAATCATACATATCCAAATAAATTGCGATGCAGGCAATTCATAACTCAAGGCACATAGTCGTTCATCTCAAAACAGTTATGCATATACTTGATGCTTTCAAATTCATACTTATGAATGCATCCTAGATCTTTTCTAGACACTTATTGCTCTTTTAGACAAGTGTGTGAGTTATTAACTCGTGCTCTGATACCACTCTGTCATGACCCGAACCCGCCCCTATGGGTTACGGCCATAACCGGCCAGTAATCGTGTGATTACCTGCGGCCTCTATTCAAATAAATTGAAACTCATCAGAGATAAAGGGGGGAAACGGAAGCAATTCAAAAACTTTGTCCATAGAGCCGTGCTTAAATGCACACCATAACATTCCAAACATTTAAATGTTAATAACCCACATCAAATATGTACTAACACAAAACGATGTACATATAAGATCAAACAGATTGAAGTTAGTCAAACCCAAGTCTCATATACAAAAGTAGACCAACGTATTCGCCAATATAACAAAACTATAAACAAGATCAAAAGCGAAGACAGTCTCGTGCGTGAGACGTTTGGGCTGACTTCTTGGGCTGACTTCTCAAAACTTAAACTGTTTCTCACAAGTTCATCGAGGCTGGTTCTAGACGTCCCTTGGCTCACCTACATGTACATGAATGAGCGTGAGCGAATGCCCAGTGAATAATATCAAATGAGGCAAATATATAAGCAATCATTGAAACAGTACGGCAAACGACCTTCGGCCCAATCTTCTATATCCATCGGTCGTATCCATCGGCCTTTGGCCCAATCATTCATGTCAATCGGCCTCCGGCCCAATCATTCATGTCAATCGGCCTTTGGCCCAATCATCCGTATCAATCGGCCTTTGGCCCAATCATTCATATCGATCGGCCTTTGGCCCAATCATTTATATCAATCGGCCTTTGGCCCAATCATTTATATCAATCGGCCTTTGGCCCAATTATTTACATCAATCGTTGTCTACCATTCAAATTAATGAGCTTATAAAACGTACATATAAGTAACCAATTGGACAACGGTATATTTCAAAAATCTTGTTAAGATATTACTCACAGTGATCGGCTTGTGGAGTTGCCCTGGAGCTTGACCCTACATATCATGTAACACATATGGGTCACAATTAGTTCAATCTGTTCTTTAATTCACTTATTCCTCTTTAGGCTTTATTCTTATCTCTTTAACTCAATTACAATGCTCAATGCATGCCTAAGAGCGCTAGCAAGTGAAAGAGAACGGAAAATGAAACACAGAACGGACATACAAAATTTCAGAAAATAGGGTCCCCGCTCGAGCGTGGACTTCCCCGCTCAAGCGGACCCTTGAGGCCTGCAAAAGTACTGGGTAGGTGAAATTTACGCTCGAGCGTTAACTCTGGGCCTCGAGCGAAAGGCCTCTCAACATGGATCCCCGCTCGAGCGTGATATTCCCCGCTCGAGCGGACGTCGTGTCTATGAAAAGTACTGGATGAGCCATTTTTACGCTCGAGCTTAAACTTGGAAGCTTGAGCGGAAGTTCATCAAACATAGCCACCCGCTCGAGCGTGAACTTCCCTGCTCGAGCGGACATCAAGGTTTGCAGAAAAATACTGGAAGCACGAAATTCATGCTCGAGCGGCGTTTTCCCCCGCTCGAGCGGGCATCAAACTTTCTGGAAATTCCAGAATTGTTCTTGGAGTTCAAATTCGATGTTCAAAGGTCCCAATTCATGATTTTTGGCTCAAACTTCACATGTTTATGTACTAACATGGTACAAACACCAAATCACATCACAATGGAGCTCAATTTCACAATATGATCACATGCATGGCTCAAATTATACCAAATTCATTTTCATTATAACACATTCATGTATTCATGCCCCTACCCTCATAGTTTGTACATGCATGTGACACATAACCCCCATTCTCATCTCTTATGATAAAATGATGGTCAAAACATGAATCTCAACTAAAGACTTACATGGATCATACATTGGGTGTTCAAACATGCAAATTCAAGGTAATTACATACATGCATGTATATATGATCTTCCATTTCAACAAAACAAATTCAAAACATGCTCTTGACCATTAATTAACTTTGAACACACAAGATCACACCTTAAGCTCATGAATTCAAGAATCATTGCTTACCTATAGACTCAATTCTTCCAATTTATGGTCAAACTTAGAGTTGGACTTCAAATTTCCAAGCCTTCAAGATCAAACTTTGATTCTCCCACACTCTCTCTCTCTCTAGTTCGGTTCTCTCCTCTTAGAGTTGAAAACCAGCCCAAAAATGATATAAAGGATTGAATCAATATAATAAGGCCCCCCATAAATTTCCACTCAACACATTATTTTATTATAAAGCATTTGGGCACTTAATTCATTAATTTAATCAATTTAATCTGGCCCGAATCAGTTTTTCGATTAAATTTCACCGTAGGCTCTAAAAATTATGTCAATCACAAAGGCGTAATCAATTTTGGTTTCTGTGGCCGATAAGGCCCTCAATTTAATTTCCAAAGCAGATTATTCAAACAGATATTCCTACGATGAACAGATAGAAGCTTCAAAATCACATATATTCACAAAATGGCACATAAAATCATGCTAAACACATAATCATACTCAAATTAAGGACCCATTAGCATACTATGGAACAGGGGTATCACACATAGGTTACATACCTGACGAACCCTTCCGAAAACATCTTTTAATTTAACAATAATTGAGGTACACATCTCTCGCACCCAAATACAATAAATAAATTCTAGAACTTAGGAAACATTCGCAGTACCATTACCCGAAATACAGCACAAAGTGTGACAACCCTACTCTGTGTTATGCTAATTAATCTTAATTATGCTTATAATTCTATGCTTGATATGATTTTAGTGCTAATTATATGATTATATGTGTTTTTGAATTTTTATCTACTCATCGTAGGAAATCTGTTTGATTTTCTGTTATAAAATTAAAATTGAAGGCCTTAGAGGCGAGATAAACCAAAATTAACTGTACCATTGTGATTAGCATAATTTTTAGAGCCTGCGATGAAATTTGATTACAATATGATTCAGATCAAAGTAATTAGATTAAACTAATTAAATTAAGCCTAATTAATTAGCACTAAGCCTTAATTACCAATTTTGATTAGGCCAACATATAAATATGTTCTAATGTGCTTAAGCTCATGAAGTGAGCTCAAAAATTCTGAAATATACACTCTAAGCAGAGTAAACTCTACACTTAAAGAGAGAGAGAGAGAGAGAGAGAGAGAGAGAGAGAGAGAGAAAAGGAAGAGAACTGTGAAGGAATTGAAGAAGATTAGAAGGATTGAACTAGAACACACTTAAATTCAAGCCTTAGGTATGGTTTTTAACCTTACTTCTTGTAAATGAAACATGTAGAAGTTGAATTCATCTAGTTCTTGAGCTCATTTGCATATTATTGTACAATGGAAGTATTAATTGGAAGAATTGAGTTGAATTATGTACATACATGCATGAATCACCAATTTGAGTTTGAATTTCATGGAATTTTCCACATGTGTGAAGTTACATATGACATTTTTGAAGATGTTTCATGGTTTTGCCACTTTTCATCTCATGCATGAGGGTTTTGAAAAGATTTGGAAAGAAAAGAGTGCAATTCACATCATGCATGGTTTCAACCTCATGATTTGAGCTTAATTTTGGAATTTGGTCCATGATTTCGAGTAATTGATTTCAAATTAGAAGTGTTCCCATGTCATATAATGTTTTTCCATGTTTTTGTACCAAAAATACGCGTTTTTCAGCCTTTAGAATCAAGTTTTGAACTTTAAACACAGTTTTGGAAATTCCAAAATTCGACATGTCCACTTGAGCGAGGAAAGTGTCGCATGAGTGTAAAAATCAAGCTCCCAGAAGTTTTATAGGGATTTGCATGGTAGCTTGAGCCGAAAACCTTACGCTTGAGCAAACTCTATTTTACATGGCTCATCGCTCAAGCAACAGAAGTCTCGCTCGAGCATAAAATTCATGTAACCAGTACTTTTACAAAGTTTTGCAAACTGCTCAAGCAACCAAAGCTGCACTCGAGCAGAGTGCCCTGTTTCAGCAACTTTCGAAAAACTGTTTTATGTTCCGAATTCCGTTCTCTTTCATTTTTGAGTATTCTTAGGCACATATTGAGCATCCTAAATGAGTTAAATGGCACGAAAGAAGCCTAAGAAAGTTAAATAAACCAAAGAACGGATTGAATTGTCTTATGACCAATGTGTTCTAGATTATGTAGGGTCAAGTATGAGGACAAATCAGGCACCAGAACATGGTGAGTAATATCTTAGTAAAGATATTTTTGTATATACATTATTTCTAGATGATGCATATGTGGTAAGGTTCTAAACTTTCGAAGTGATATGATGAATGAGTATTCTAATCACTTAATTCAAAATGAAATATGTGAAGTGATTGACGTATGAGTATGAAATGGGCCTAAGGCCGTTCAGTATATTCAGTAAGGATGTGGATTGGGCCTAAGGCCATTTGTATGACTGTTAAATGGGCCTAAGGCCATTTTGTATAATTGTTAAATGGGCCTAAGGGCGCTTTGTATAATTGTTAAATGGGCTGGAGGTCGTTCAGAATAAGGAATTGAATGGACCTAAGGTAGTAATGGATGCAAAGATGAATATGTATATGACCATGGAGCTAAATGTGTGCACAGAAACGTGTATATGAGTTGGACCTAAGGTCATTTTGCATATGATGGACTCGAGGTCGTTCTGTGTGTAAGTTGGACCTAAGGTCATTTTGCATATGATGGACCCAAGGTCGTTTTGTATGCTACATGGACCCGAGGTCGTTTTGTGTTTGGGAAATGATAGAAAGGACCTGAGGTCATTTTGCTTTATTATTGATTTCCAAGAGTGATAGTGAATTATGATTATGAGAATTTTGTTCATAAACTCCTTTGCTTTGGTATTATTCACTGGGCGTTAGCTCACTGCTTATTTATATGTATGTACGTGAGCAACGAGATATCCAGCCCCAGCCCCAGTGAGCTATGAGAAACCGAGTTTTGAGGAGTCAGCCAAGGTCGCCTCACGCAAGAGGCCTTGTTTTTATTTTGCTTTTCCTTTTGTTATTTTGCAGTCTTATGTGGCCAAGTTGTGTATAACCTTGGTTTTTGTTAACACTGACTTTTGAATGATCCTGGACTTATGTAGTACATAACATGAATGTCTGTATAGTATGAGTTATTACACTTACGAGAATTTTTTTGGTTAAGCCATGTATGCACAACTCATTGGACAATCTTTGTAAATTTTTGCTTGCGCTATTTGGCCTTGGTAATTAAACCTCTTTTGATTTATGACTGAGGCCGTAGGTAATCTCATGATTATTGGCCGCTTGTGACCCTAATCCATAGGGGCAGGTTAGGACCATGATAGAGTGGTATCAGAGCACGAGTAATAACTCACACACTTATCTGAATGAGCATAGAGTGTCTAGAAAAGACCTAAGTTGCATTCATATGATAAGTTATGTGTAAAATGCATTGAGAAATTGCTAAGCGATTTGAAGTATGTAACTATATGATATATATTTGTTGCCTAATTGTATAAATGTACTCTTCTGTACATGAATATTGTGTATATCTTCTGTATGAATTATAATGCAAGTCTCATTAGATAATGGTGAAAACAAGAGCCGATGAGCTAAAAGAATCCTCCACTGCTCGGCTAGACCGAATAGAGAGAATGATACAGGACATATCAGAAACACTAAGACAACAACAACACTGGCAACAACCGCAATCTCCACCTCCGGTTCAACCTATACCGGATTTACAAAATAATGACCGAACAATAGCCCTCACTAAAGAATTCAAGAAAATGAAGCCACCACTGTTCCACGGGAGTGTAGACCTATTAAAGGCCGAAGCTTGGGTCCTTGGAATTGAAAAGTTGTTTGAAGTGTTTCCCAATAACAACTCTGGTCGGGGTGTCAGAATTAGCACTTTGATGATCTAGTTAGTTTTTCTCTCTCCAGTATATTGATTAATATTTTTCTTAAGTGAGCTTTTTTGAACATACCTGATCCTTGTGCTTTCCTTCTCCTTTTATAGAGCTTCTCTTTTAGGTTTTATCCCCTACTACGCACCTTATCAAGACTTATTCCCCTAGCACTCTATGGAAAGGAATCGACAATTGGCCAAGATGCCGACTTGAATGGACTATTCGGCTTCTGCTACCAGAACTAAGATCTGCTACTCAACCATTTATTGAGCTCTAAATGGGCCCGATGGATGAGGCCAAAGGGGCCGACCTTCAATTGGGCCTAATGGTATTAGAATGCTTGAACACGACTTCCACAATATCTAATAGTTGAGGATGTGTCATAAAAGATGGTAAATAAAATATGGTATAAAAATATGCTAAATGTAAATCTTAACGGCACAAATAACTATTAATTGCAATAATAATTTTTCTTTATGAGATATTACTAGTCAATAAAGAATTGCAAATGATATTAGATAGGCACAAGTTTTTTTTTTTTAATGACTCAGTATTTGGCCCATTGGATTAGCTAATTCATAGAACCAATTCCACTATTCAATTGCGGGGGTCCCAATTTATAGTGTTTCTAGTTTAGACTCGATCCATTGTTTGTTTCAAATCCGGATTTCATTGTCTTATGCAGTTGTTCACGTCTTGTTTTCCCTCACCTCTATGTGAGTTTGGCCTTTGGAATGTGTTGTTTACATTTGGAACAGGTTGGTAGCTTGTTTTTCAAATTGTTGATGTCTAGAATTTTGTTCTTTAGCTCGAGCAGTTTTTGTGAACCTCCAGTACTTTTGCAAGTTTGTAAAACTACTGAAAGTTTGCATTCTTCGCTCGAGCGAAGGTTCATGCGCCCAAGTGACGGTCTTTTGTCTGTAAAACTACTGGGACTTTGTATTCTACGCTTGTGCTAGGTTTCTTGTGCTTAAGTAGTGAAACTTATTATGTCTAGTCACTCGAGCTAAACATCTTGCGCTCGAGCGAACTGTGCGTATATCAGTTCGTAAAGGCACTTTTCTGAGTCACTTTTTCACCTCTCTCTCTAAACATTTCAAAACCCTAATATCTCTCACTCTCTCTCTCTAAAACTCATCTATTTCACTCAAATACACCTAGATTCATCGATTTTTTCACCTGTGTGCCTTTGTTAAAAAGGTAGAGCTTTGAGAGGGTTTCGCTCTAATTAGAGCAAAGTCAGTTTTCGGTGTCTTTGGGCTTCCTACATACGCACTCTCTCTCTCTCTCTCTCTGTTGTCTTCTAAAACTTGAGGTAGGGATTCTTCGCACTTTTTATGAGTTTTAACTTAGTTATTTGTGATTTCTAAACAATATTGTGATTTTGGAAATTTTTGGAATAAATCTCAGGTTTAGGTCGAAAATCAAAAGAGGGGTTTTTCAAATAGTTTCTTGGAAATGATTTTGATGTTGGAAATAATGTTGAGTTGGGTGGAAATGGTTGATTTTGATGTTTGGGGTTGATTTTGGAAAGAAAAAGGAATTTTGCTCTAAATGCCTCAAATGTTGATTTTGTATAAATGATGAAATTGATGTTAAAATTATCGAATTGGATTCATATTGATGAGGATGGTATAGTTGGATATGTATTATCGCTCATCTCTTGAAATTTGAGAAGTTTATCTTTATGGAATATTAATTATTTGTTTAGAAACATCTAGTTTGGGCTGTCAGTAGAGGATAGCTATGATTATTATAGAAATTTCATGTGAATTAGGAGAATTGAAACTATTTTTTTATCTTTCATTTGCATTGTGCATTATCTCACACTTATATATTGAAAATGTTACTGTTTTGAGAAAATGGGTGAATCTGGGAAAGAGTTGTTATTTCAAATTAGTTGGCTTGTATGTCTAGGGTGAAAGTCCCAAAAACTGCGCATATACATGGGTGTCGATCATACAGACGAAATTTACGTGAAATGACAATAATAGTGCTTGTATACGGTTTCCTCCAAACGAAATTTCCGGGAAAGGTTATATTTTTTTGAAATTTCCAGAGTGTGATTCACTACCCTATTTTCTATTGTAAAGGAAATAATTTATGAACCATGAAAATAACTTGCCGTTACATGGTTTTGGAAACAAATATAAAATGTTTTGGCACGAGCATTGCATATGCATTCACCTTATAGCTTTATTAAGATTCATATACTTTGAATTATTTCTACTGGGCTTTGGCTCACCCTATGTGGGAAAAACATTTCAGGTGCTGATGATATGCTCCACCAAGGCAATAGCTTGGGAGGACTTGGGGCAAGAGCTTCTTTTGTGTATTTATTGTAGTTATTTTTGTACAAGACAAGGGTTTTAACTGTATTGCACTTAAGTCCACTTTTGTTGTAACCAAGCATCGTCTTAGAAAGATGTAAGCCTTTAGGGCATTTCTTATTTGTCTAACCTTTATCTTGTCTTTCTGTTATATCACTCTTTTGTAAAGCTTAATTATAAATCAATGAAAGATAACTTCTATATCATTGTGAGCAATTCTTGATATTGAGTATGGGTTATTGTAATTATTTCGGGGCGTTACAATTTGGTATCAAAGCGTACCAAGTTTGAATACTTTGGGTATGTGGGAAGTGGTTCTTATCACAATGGGTTTATCTCGCTTGATAGAGATGTTTATATGCTTGTAATGCTATGTGATAACATGTTTATATGATTATATGGATATGAGATTTAATTCCTAAGATATTGATTGGGTCTATGAGTTTCTAGAAGTCCTATTAGAAGGGCACTTGATCACTCTAATTGGAACTTTGGCAATGCCGCGGGACAATCATTATCTAGGAAGGAAATTCGTATGTGCTTATGTGGAGTGAATTACTGTTGTCCATTGCATTAGGATGCAAGTGAGTTAGCTTCGGCATATTTGTAAATGTGCAAATCTCTTTTGTTACCTTTATTAGGATGTTAGGAAATGGACGTGGTGGTGGTAGGTGTGGTCAACCTAGAAGACATAAGGTGCTTTACTGGATGAAATTCTGGTGCAAGAGGAAGGAGTTGGTCAGGCCAATGTGGCCAAACCAGTTGGTCAGCAGGCCCTGGGCGCTTTGGCCTGTGAGATGGCCAGAGCTTTGCTAGAATCCATGGACATTTTCAGGGCTGAGAATCAAGTCTAGGCCCAAGTAACTGAGGTAGGGCCGTCATTCTTGAAGAGGGAGTTCTTTCAGTCTAATTCGGATGAGTTTTTGGGTGATTCTATGGAGCCACTAAAGGCGAATGAGTGGTTAGAACAGATGATGAAGACTTATGAGATGCTTGGCATCGAGGATGACGGTTTGAGAGTGACCTTGGCATCCTTCCAGCTGAAGGGAAATGCAGGTTAATGGTAGAAGTATGTATGTGGACGTATTGGGGTGACTTAGGAGGCCTTTGTCAACGGCTTCCAGGACAAGTTCTTACCTCCGAATGCTAAGGAGAAGTTAAGAGATCAGTTTCTGAAGCTCTAACAGCTTAGTTTGCCAATAGCTGAGTTTGAGGCAGCTTTCACTAGCCTCTCTAGATTTGCACCAGAACTCGTGGCGACTGAGGAATGCCATTGTATTGATTGAGTTTGAGAAGAGGGTGAGGATCGGGCTCCTTTTCAAGGTAGTTGGGTCAATGATTAGGAACTACGGACGCCTTGTGAAGAAGGCGGCTCATCTTGAGACTGTAGTTCAAGCAAAGGATGAGCAGATGAGGGGCTCTAGGAGGAGTCAGGAGGTTCAGGGGGAGAACCGGGATAGTAAGAGACAGAGGGGTTCCACCCCACAGTAGTCCCAGGCAACACAATCTAGGTCCTCCTTTCCTGTGCTGAGTTCGGGTTCAGGGAGAGGTAATCTAGGAGGTTTCTCTTGTTACAAGTGTGGCCAGTTGGGTCACAAGTCTCCAGCTTACCTGCAGAAAGGAGGAGGGCAACAGTTTGCACTATATGCGGCTCGTTCTCAGAGCCAGAGTCAGGGGAGAGGGCAGCAACGTACTTGTTATCAGTGTGGGCGTTAGGGCATATGAAGAGGTTTTTTCCTCAGTTGGGTAGTACACCTGGTACGTCTGGTGTGAGACTAACACAGAGCCACCAGCCTGCACACTAAGTTCAAGCCTCGAGGGCCAATCAGGGAGTCTCTTTAGCCTAGTTAGTGTATCAAACTTATGCTCCGAGGGGTGAGCAAGTGGAGTAGAGACCTACAAGGCATATGTATGTTGTTACCACGCCATACTTAGTGCAAGCACCTTTGGTAGTATGAGGTAACTTTTTGTTGTGTAATTCTATTGCCAATGTGTTAATTGATTCGGGTGCATCCCATTCGTTCATCTCATCTACATTTGCATCAGCATTGGGATCAGAATTGGGCCGGTTAGCATCTCCACTAAGTTTAGAGTCACCTGTTGGTGGTGAAATTGTATTGGAACAGGGGTGTCGGGGTTATAAGATAGAGGTTGCCGGTCGCCGACTTCTTTTTGCATTTGTGTTGATAGACATTTCAAGTTTTGATGCTATATTGGGTATGGACTGGTTATTATCGTATCGGGTTGTCAAAGATTGTCACCGTCAGAAGGTTACTGTATGTACCTTGAATGGTGATTGTTTTTATTTCATGGAGGACAGAGTCGATAGAGCTTCATTGCCCTTATGTAATCCATGAGATCGGAGTGAGCTTAGTTGTCTTTTTGCAAACTTCTTGAGTAGTGAGTGTGATAAAGTCCGAGTTGAATTACCAAGGGTAGTTTGCGAATACTCGGACGTTTTTCCTGAGGATCTCACAAATTTGCCACCTTACCGTGAGATTGAGTTTTCTATTAATTTAGGGCTTGGCACAACATCGATTTCTATGGCACAGTATAGATTTGCACCCGCCGAATTGAGTGAGTTGAAGATTCAACTCCAGGAGTTGTTCGATAAGGGTTTTATCCGCCATAGTACTTCTCCTTAGGGGGCACTAACTCTCTTTGCCAAGAAAAAAGATGGTCCATTGCGACTTTGTATAGATTATCGGAAGTTGAACGGGGTAACTGTTAAGAACAAATACCCAATGCCTCGTATAGATGATTTGTTTGATTAGTTCAAAGGGTCTTGTTTCTTTTCTAAGATACACCTGAGGTCGTTATCACCAGTTGAGGGAAAGGGAGGAAGATATCCAGAAAACGACATTCCGTACGCGGTATAGCCATTATAAGTTCCTAGTGATGCCTTTTGGGCTAACCAATACACCAGCCATGTTTATGGATTTGATGAATCGGATCTTTCGTGAGTTTCTAGACTGTTTTGTAGTCGTCTTTGTTGATGACATTTTCATTTACTTACCCTCTGAGGAGGAGCACGTGGAACACCTGCGGGTTGTACTTGAGTTGCTTAGAGCCCACAAACTGTATGCTAAGTTCGAGAAGTATGAATTTTGGTTGAGAGAAGTAACGTTCTTAGGCCATGTGGTATCTGAGGGAGGAGTGACTATATATTCATCCAAGATAGAAGCAGCACAAGATTGGAAACAACCTAAGAATGCCTTCAAGATTCGCAATTTCTTGGGATTAGCCGGGTATTACCATCGATTTTTGAAGGATTTCTCTAAATTAGCCTCACCGTTGACTAGACTGCCGAGGAAGGGAATCAAAGTTGTGTGGAGTGAGTCTTGTAATAAGTCATTTCAAGAGCTTAAGGTTAGACTTACCACTACTCCAGTGTTGATTATTCCGGAGATGAGTTTGGGCTATTCTGTGTATTGTGATGCTTCACGGGAAGGTTTAGGTTGTGTTTTGATGCAAGAAGGAATGTAGTAGCCTATGACTCACATCAGTTGAAAACACATGAGAGGAACTATCCTACCCATGATTTAGAACTAGCAGCTGTGATTTTTGTCTTGAAGATTTGGAGGCAATTGTAGACTCGACTTTCTTCGCGCGCCCCCCTTTTGGAGAGGGCGCGAATTGGTCTTACTACAGTTCGGACTCTTGTCACGGCTTTGAATCTAATCTTACAAAGTGCAATGTGAGACTGATAAACACCAAAGAGTCCAAATTTGGCAATTGGTTTTGGAAAATCAATTTTGAATGAAAAAGCGCCAAACATGGACTGCTTTGCCAGATTACAGAGTTGCCACTTAAATATTTTATTTTGGGAAATTTAGGAAACCCTGACTCGTGCCAAAGGCCATGTGTCCGTCATCACCAAAGTTGCCTCGGCTCGGGAACTTGGGTACGAGAGGGGAAGGTCCTGAAATGAGCACCCTCGCTCACCCAATCAAAGGATCGGCCTCTACTAACATGATATGTTGTTTTATAAACACATGTGTTCTTATTCCGATTATTAATCTAACTTACTATGTGATGCGCACAGCATACAAGTATAGACTAAAATCGTGAGAATTGGAACAAAACAATTCATGTTTGTTTTGGAAAATGGTTTGAAAGTGCTACTCGCAAGTAGGCTAAAACGTGGATTTGCCACCCTCAAGTGGGCTTAAAACATGATTTGCCACTTCGCAAAGTGGGCTTAAAACTCACAATCATCGAGTTGTTCCAATTCAGGAAATCAAGCCTTCACCCACAGGCATTCATGCAGTTAATCACATAAGCAAATAGTCTCATGGCAACACTCATACTCATGCAAGTATGCTAAAGTGTAAAACTTACAGTGTACTCCAAGCCAAAAACAAAAACTAGTTAGAAATATACAAGATGCCTAATGCAACACATGCAAAAATGCAACTAAGATGGCATATGAATGCAACAATTGATAACATGTATTGAAATAAGTATTGAAATACAATGCAGTTTGAATGATGCGCCGAGCCTCGGTGCATGCAAGACAAATGAATGATGCACACATGCAAGCATAAGGTATGCTATTCAAAATATGCCCTAAAAGTAACCATCGAAAGCGGTTAAGTAAAAAGGAGAAAGAAGTGGGGTTAGAAGACATGCACACACACACGCACCCTTATCAATAATACACCCTCACGAAGGAGGGTCCAGATAAAAGCTAAGCTATACTAAGCTAAGCTACACTAACTAATCTAATTAAACTAATTAGACTAATTATTACTGTAACATGCCCGCGGGGGACCTCGTTACAGTTCGGACTCGATTTTTGTTGCGGTTCTTAATCTGAACCAAAGAGTCCAACTCTGGCAAATCGTTTTGAGAAAAACAGATTTTGAAAAGAAGTGCCAAACATGGACTGCTTTGCCAGATACAGAGTCGCCACCTAAATATTTTTAAAATGGGAAATTTAGGAAACCCTGACTCGGTGCCGAAGGCCACGTGTCCGTCATCACCAAAGTTGTCTTGGCTCGGGAGCTTGGGTACGATCGGGGAAGGTCAGCTATGAGCACCCCCTTTCGCCCGGTCCGAAGACCGGCCTCTACTAACCATGATATCCAATTTTGAAAACGTTATGTGTTCTTATTCCGGTTATTAGCCTAGAATTACTATGTTATGCGCACAGCAAACAAGTATAGACCAAATCGCCTAAATTGGAACAAAACACTACATGTTCGTTTTGAAAATGGTTTGCTACTCGCAGGTAGGCTAAAATGCAGGTTTTGCCACCCTCAAGTGGGCTTTAGAAAAGATGATTTTGCCACTATCCAGTGGGCTTAAAAACTCACAGTTTTCATGCATTGTTCCAATTTTAAGTAATTTGACCTCCATCCACAGCCATCCAAGCAGTAATATCACATAAGCAGCTAGCCTCATGGTAATTGTGCTATTATGGCAACATTCACACACATGCGATATGCTAAAGCACAAAAACTCACCTAGTACTCCAAGCCAAAAGAGAAACTAGTTAGTAATCAATGCATGATCCTAACTCATGTTAAGATGGCTAATGCAACACATGCAAGATGCAACTAGAATAGGCTCGGCTATCCTAAACATGGCATGTGAAACGCTACAAGTAACATGTATTCAATTTGGAAATTGAAGTACAATGCAGTTAGTGTGATGTACCGAGCCCGGTGCATGTAAACAAATGCATGAATGCACGCATGCATAGCATAAGGATGCTAATTGAAATATGCCCTAATACTAACCATCAAAAGCAGGTAAGTAAAAGGGAGAAAGAAGTGGGGGTTGGAAGACATGCACACACGCACCCACACTTATTACAAATTCACCCTCACTCGGAGGGACCGAAAGAATAATACAAATAATTAACTACGCAAGCTAATTAAATATTACAAATAGCCCAATTAGTTGACAAACTAACTAAACTAAGAAAAACAGTAAACCGCCTCGGGAGGAGAGCCAAATGCAGCACGTGCTCGGGTCTTGCTCGGAATTGCCCTGCCATGCCTAGACTGCCTCTGTTTTCCCTGCCTGGAAACTGCCAAAGTCTCAGAACTACTTCCCTGGATATTGGGAATCACCACCGGCTAAACAGAATATCCACCGGCTGCTATATGTGGCCATCGGCACAGAATTCATCCATCGGCTGATAATTGATTGCCGGTCGGCACTAAACATTGCCGGCCGGCAATGAATTCCTGCAGAACCTGCAACTCACAGCAGCAGAGGGCAGAATCTTGCATGGCAGCTCAATTCAAGCAATGTATGCACCAAACACATTCCTTATCATGTTTGTGACTCAAAGGAGGATGTGCCTCGATTCTCGGGCCACCAATCACGCATTCCCATGCATGATGGCCCAAAGGATCAAATGTGCACTTTCAATCTCAAATGCATGCAAACCAAACAAACCAAAATCCCAATCCCTATCACCAAATCAAGGGACAAGGAATGCATGTTGATGCAATGCAACCTAGTCATGTTAGCTATCATGCAATATGAACAATGCAATGTACTTATGCAAAGCATACAAGCAAACATGAGGTAAGCATGCAAGCAAGCAAATGATGGTCTTAAACATGACTTAGGCAACTCTAAATAGGCCTAAAATCAGTGGCCAAAGTGCCCAAAAATGAAGGCCAACACACACACACACATGTATATGTTAAGACTTAACACTTAGGCACTGAGTAAGCAACCCTCAAGCACACTTGAAAGGGGGTATCATGGACACTTAGCATGCATCATAAGCTTTGAAAATCATGTTATAGAAGGTTCCAAACCGACTAAATAAACCGAGTAAAGCATGCAAAAAGGCCCAAGCACTCAAGGCTCACCAAAGAGGTAATGGACTACACTTAACACAACCATACATGGCATGTATTAGGCGACCAAAACAGAGTTTTAACACATAAAACTAAGTCCGCAAGACTACTTAGATGGCACCTAAGTGACTCAAATTCAAAGGCATGCATAATGGTCAAAGCAAAGGCATACAACACATGCTTTCAAAGCAATAAAGAGGCGACTAAGACAAGCGTATGGGCATGCCAAAGGGACTGAAATTACATGTTGGGTGGTTCCAAACCACTGAAATGATGCAAGCAACACATGCTACATATTCACATACTTGAGGCCAACAAGCCCAACAAGCCGCAAATGCAAAGGAGCTATACTAAGCATGCCAAAATTGATCCAAACAACCATGGACAGAGCTAAAGCATGGCAAAATAAGCACAAACACTTCACAAAGTCAAGGCCAAAACACGCTTGAACAAAGGCTAACAATCTAAGACATGTTAAGGGATTTACAAGGCATTACATGGCAACTATGCTAAGCATGCATAAGGGACCAAAACCAACTCTTAGCAATGTTATATCATGGCATAATAAACATAAAATGCAGCCTAGACATGCTCAACACACACTCAAACAAAGGCTTCCTCAAGAGGCCAAAACTTGTCCTTTTCAAGGACAATAAGGAGAGGGGGTGGCCCTCTCCTTTTTGGGACTTCAAGGCATCATCTACACCACTGAAATCCCTCAAGATTTCAGTGGTGAAGAGACCCAAACACGAAAATCCCGGAGCTCAACAAAATAGCACAAAAATGAGGCCTTTCAAGGCCTAAGAGGGGCCAAACTTCCCCAAAGCACAAAGCACCCTTAATAAACTATCAAGAGGACTAAAAAACAGAACCTTTTTGTATTAAACACCAAGCGCAAAAACAATTCAAAGATAGGTAAAAATGGAGTGCGAGAATGGGGTAAAAAGAGGACTGTCTTACCCTTGTAGACCTCTTCACCAAAGATGATGTTGTTGCTCTCTTAAGCTCTAATCTAGCCAAAACTTTAAGAACAACCTCTTGGAACCTCAGTAGCCAAGGGAAGGTGAAACACTAGGTGCTTGTGTGCAATAATGTGGACTAAAGCACCTAGTGTACAAACAAGAGAGCAAAAGAGAGATAGGATAGATATAGAACTCAAACCCTAAAACCAGAGCTTCTCTGAGGTCTTTTCTCTCTAAAATGTCTAACTCTCCAACCCTTGAGCCAAGAGGAGGAAGGGTTCTCTTATAGGCAACCAAACTTACAAGTTAAGCCACGAAGAAGCTCATCCCTCCATACACGTGTATGGAGGGAAAGAAGATGCAAGACAGCTGCCTTAAAATATCTCAAAAAGCAACTGAACAGTAGTCGGCTGGGCAAAAATGTCATTTTGCCAAAAAGGAGTGCCGACCGGCAACAAATAGTGCCGACCGGCAATATACATTGCCGGTGGCAACACAAAACTAGCCGGTGGCCTCTAGCCACTGCCGGTGGTGCAAGGGGATGTCTCACAAGGCATCCTCTGCCTTTCCAAGGCAAAACACAAGTGTTTGGTGTAAAACCAGACACAAACAGTCGAGTTCGAAGATCCTGAGGCAAGGCGCGTAGCCGAGAACTCCGGGAACTCCAAACGAACACAAACATGGATGATCACCGGGTGTTCAAATGGTGACGTCCAGGTCCTGAGGACGGTCAAAAATGGGGTGTCTACAATTACGAACCAAATTGAATAACTAGCAAACTGCTTACTAATTATTACAGCACTGTAGACACCCCATTTTTGACCGACCTTAAGACTCAGACGTCATCGTTTGAGCGCTCGATGATTGTGCATGTTTGTGCTCGTTTTGAGTTTCCGGAGTTTTCGGCTGAGTGCCTTGCCTCCTGGCCTCTGAACTCTTTGTGTTTTGGCTTGGTTCATGGACCATGCCTTGTTGACCTTGCCTGGAGGGAGAGAGAGGTCCGTAGACCACTTTTCCCTCTTGTAGGCTAGTTTTCGGTTTCCGGAGCCTTCGGCCGAGCACCTTGTCTTGCTTCCCTTTTGGTTTGGTTTTAAACCAAACCATATTTTCCCTTGCCTGGAGGGAGAGAGAGGTCTGTAGACCACCTTTTGTGGTCGTAGACCACTTTTCCCTCTTGTAGACTAGTTTCCGGTTTCTGAAGCCTTCGGTCGTGCGCCTTGTCTCGGGACCGCTTAACGTTCTCCTCTTGGCTTGGTTTTTGAACCATGCCTTGTTTCCTCTTCCTAG
Source organism: Camellia japonica (assembly GCA_030407325.1). Taxonomy (NCBI): domain Eukaryota; kingdom Viridiplantae; phylum Streptophyta; class Magnoliopsida; order Ericales; family Theaceae; genus Camellia; species Camellia japonica. Next base: position 80,889,857 of record JAPPVO010000017.1, read on the forward strand.
AGGGAAACAGAGGTCTGTAGACCACTTTTTGCGGCCATAGACCACCTTTCCCTTGTAGACCACTTTTTGTGCCCGTAGACTAGCTTTCGAGACTTCCGGCTACGCGCCTTGTCCCGCGGACTTTTGTCTTTCATCCTTTTTGGTTTGTTTTGGCACAAACCTTGTTTTCCTTGCTTGGAGGGTGGAATAAGGGGTGTAGACCAGTTTCTCCCCCTGAAGACCACTTTTCTCCCCTGCCAGCTAGTTTTCTGGTCGGCCAACTGGTCTTGGGTGGTCTGTGGACCACCAAAAGTGGTCGACAGCCATGCCACCACCTTGCTTTCTTTGTGCAGACCACCTCTCCCCCTTGCCGACCACTTTTCATTCTTGCAGACCACTTTCACTGGTCGGCCGACCAGTGCAAGTAGCTGGCCGACCATTTCAACTGGTCGGGTGCTTTCTTGCAGTTTTCTGCAGATATTTTTTGTTGCCAGTTGTGCCAGCTGTTGGGCACAGAAAGCATCCTCCATATACGTGTATGGAGGGATTGCTTGGAGCCTATAGCTTGTTCAACAAGGTTGTTGCATATTTTCTATAAAAGGGAACCTCCTTCCTCTGGTCTCAGGTTCATAATTTTCCATTGAAGATATACATACATCTCTATCTCTATAATTCCTCCTTTCTCTCATATTTGTGCTTAAAAGTGCCTTTTCTTCACACTTTTGCACACAAACACATAGTGAAACACCACACTCTTGTTGTTGAGGCATCTTGAAGCTGGTTTTGTGTTTTTTGGACTGATTTTGATCCAAAAAGATTGCTGGAGTTGCTTCCTTGAAGTTGTTCTACAAGGGTAAGTCTCTAACCCCTTTAAAGCTTTGTTTTGATTAAGCCTTTGGTCCCATTTGCATGATGTTTTAGGCCTAACTTTAAACTACAAAAAGTTCTGATTTTTAGTGCTTAACATGTTTGTTTAAGGCTTCTTTGGTGTTGGGGGTGGTTTACTCCCTTGCATGCCTTGTTTGCTAGGCTTTTGAGACATCACTTTAGGCCTTTGTTTTAGCCTTTGTTTGGCCTCTTCACCACTGAATTCTAGACGAATTTCAATGGTGGAAATTGTGTTTTGAGGTCCTAAATAGGAGGGGGTCATCCCCTCTCCTTGTGTCTTGTGTGCTTGCCTTGTTGGCCCATCAAAGTAGCATGTTTATCTAGCATATTTTGGCTCCATCTTAGCATGTTTTTGGCCTTATTTTAGTATGGCATACCTCTGTTTTGGCTTGGTAGAGTCACCCTTTGCATGCTATTTACACTTGTAGTGTAATCCTTACAAACTAGCCTTGTATGCCTCATGTTTTAGCATGTCTTGCTAGCCCATTTTGGTTCTATCTCAGCATGTTTTTGGTGTTGTTTTAGCATGCCTTAGCTCTATTTTGGCTTGGTTTGGTTACCTCATGCATGCATTCTACACTTGTAGTGCATTTCCATTCACTAGCCTAATATGCATCATGCTTTCGACCATCATTCTAGCATGTTTTTGGCTCCACTCCAACAAGATTTTACTCATTTTTTTGCTATGCTTAAGGTCTGATTTATGTTGTTTTGGTCATGCATACCTTGCTTTGTATAGCCATAGTGCATTCTAGCTCACTAGCTTTGAGTTTCCAAGCCACTAGCATGCATTGCTTGGGCTATTTGCATGATTTGGCATCATTTGATATGTGATTTCAGTGCATGTAGTGTGGTCATGCCCTCACATCTTTCACTCATTCAATGCTTTAGAGGGTTGGTTCTTTATGCTTTAAAAATGAGCCATTGCGTATGCCATCTTGCCTAAGCTTTTAGGCTACCATATCAGTGTGTTTTTGGTTTTGTTTTAGTTTTACCATGATACAACTCTGATTTTTGTTGGTAAAGTCACCTCATGCTTGGTTTTGGTAGGTGTAGTGTAATATTCCTTATTGGCCTTGCATACTCCATGCTTCATGCCCTTCATGCTAGCTTGTTTTGGCTACACTCCATACATGTTTTAGCATTGTTTTGACATGCTCTAGGACTGTTTTGGGTGTTCTTGGCCTTTTGGTTCATGTATTGCATAGCTATAGTGCAAGTGCCTATGCTAGTTTCAAGCTTTGAGCCTCATAGCATGCTTCATTTGTGACATGTGCATGATTTGGCATCATCTACCATGTTATTTCAGAGCATATAACATTTCCATATTCTCACTTCTTTCACTCTTTGAGTTCTTTTAAAGGTTGTGCATTATTGCCTTGTTTGTGGACCAATGCGTATGCATGTAGGCCTAGACTTTTGAGCTCCTATCCCAGCATGTTTTGGTCTTTGTTTTGACCTAATTGAGCTCTGTCCATAGCTGGTTCAGTCATTCGTGCCATGTATTGCATGCCTCTTGTGTAGTCCCTCTTGGTGGCCTTGTGCCTTAGGCCCTCTTGCATGCTATACTTGTGTTGTTTGAATGATTTGGCATCATTTCATACATGATTTCAGAGCATATAGTGTTGTCACACTTCCATGTTTATCACTTCTTAATCATGTTTGAGAGTTGTGACCTTATGCTTAGTTGATAGGCCATTGCATGAACATCACCATCTTGCCTTTCATGCCATCATTTCATAGCATTTTGGCCACGGTTTTGGCATGACTTAGGTTTGTCTATATTCGGTTTAAGTCCATTAAGCATTGCATTGTGTTTACATGCCATTTGCATTGATAGGTTGAGCATGTTGCATGCATTGCATTGTGTTTGGATCGGGCGTTGATCCAAACACGAGAAACGAGGGACGTTTCATACTTGAAGTGATGAAACGTGCATCAATTCTCGGTCGCCAACCCTCTTGATCATGCATGATAGAGGTTAAGGCCCTTATGTTTTCTTTGTGCATTCATTCACATTGATTGTGCAATTTTGGCTTCTCGGCCATTGTGCATTGCGATGCTCGGTTGGTGGCCCGAGAGTCGAGAACCTCACTCCCTTGAGCTTAAGAAATGATAGGGAGAGAGGTTGTGCACACATATCTTGCAAATACACTACCGTGCCCCTTCTTGTTCTCTGTTGCAACAAATTGGAGTTGGGTAGCATTTTCTGGTCGGCAGACCAGTAAAAGTGGCTGGCCGACCACTTTTTCTGGTCTGTTGCAAATGTAAGTGGTCTACAGGTGGTCTACAACACAAATAAGTGGTCGGCATCCTTCCTAGAGGTTCCCATGATGGAGTAGAAGCTATCTGGAGGTTTGTATAGTGTCCTGAGAACAATTGCAAACAGAGGCAAGTTGGGGCATCGTAATGGATTTCCGAACGAGACGACCGAGCATGCATGCACTTCTCGCCCCGAGGCTCCTTTTAATTGCTTTGCTTAGCTAGTTAGCTATTCGGTTTTGTACTTAAGTAGTTAATGCAATTAGCTATTCATTTGTGTTGTAATAATTAGTTGTAGCTAGTTATTAGTTTTGTTTTGTAATAATTAGTTTAATTAGCTTAATTAGCTAGTTAGCTTATTATTCGGACCCTCCGTCGAGAGGGCACAACTGTTGTAATAAGTGTGCGTGTGTGTGATGCATGTCTTTTAACCCCCATTTCTTTCTCCCTTTTACTTAACCGCTTTCGACGGTTAGTGTTAGGGCACATTTCAATTAGCATACTTATGCTTTGCATGTTTGCATCATTCATTCGTATTGCATGCACCGGGCTCGGCGCATCATTCAAACTGCATTGTCTTTTAATACATTTACTTGAATACGTGTTTAACAGCATGTTATCAAGTGTTGCATTCGCATGCCATTTTAGATAGCCGAGCTTGTTTTAGTTGTATTTTTGCATGTGTTGCATTAGGCATCTTAACATAGCTAGGATCATGCATTGATTACTAACTAGTTTCTGTTTTGGCTCGGAGTACTAGGTAAGTTTTTATGCTTTAGCATCTTGCATGAGTGTAAGTGTTGCCATGATAGCATGCTTGCCATGAGGCTATTTGCTTAATTGATAAACTACATGAATGCCTGTGGATGAAGGCTTCATTGCTTGAATTGGAACAATTCAACGATTGTGAGTTTTAAGCCCACTTGAAATGGAAAAATCACATTTTTCTAAGCCCACTTGAGGGTGGCAAATCCGCGTCTTAGCCTACTTGCGAGTAGCAACTTCAAACCATTTTCAAACAAATAAACATGAGATGTTTTGTTCTAACTTGAGCGATTTAGTCTATACTTGTATGATGTGCGCATCACATAGTAAGCTAGCTAATAAATCAGAATAAGAACACATGTGTTTTCAAAAACAACATATCATGTTAGTAAATGCCAATCTTTGATCGAGCGAGCGGGGGTGCTCATTGCATGACCTTCCCCTCTCGTACCCAAGTTCCCGAGCCAAGGCAACTTTGGTGATGACAGATACGTGGCCTTAGGCACGAGTCAGGGTTTCCTAAATTTCCCAAAACAAAACATTTAGATGGCGACTCTGAAATCTGGCAAAGCAGTCTATGTTTGGCACTTCTTGATTAAAATCGATTTTCCAAAACGATTTGCCGGATTTGGACTCTTTGATGATTTATCAGTCTTACATTGCACTTTGTAAGATTAGATTCAGAACCATGACATGAGTCCGAATTGTAGTAGCTAAGAACCACGATTCGCGCCCTCGTACGTGGAGCGGAGTTCGGGCGGTCTACAAACACTTAACTAATTAGCTCACTAATTAATTAAATTACAAAACCAATGCTAACTAACAAGTAAAGCTTTTAAACAATGCTGCCTCAGCTCTGCTCTAGGAAGTTGAACATGCATGCATTTGGTTTCTCGCCCCGAAAAGAGGCTCTGTTTGCAGGGTTACTCCAAGAACTTTCTGCCCTGCCTTACCAATTCCATACTGAGGAATGCACCAGTGGCTTGTCGGCCATGGGAGCTTGCTGTCGGCCACTTGCCGGCCAAGGATGTGTACTGCCGGACAAGGATGAAGCAGTGCCGGCCATTGATGGAGCACTGCCGGCCACTGGTGTGCGGTAACACCATTCTGCAACAGAGCTCAAACAGAGAAAAGGGAAAGGTCTCCCAAGGATATGTTTGTACTGCACCCTCTCCTTATCATCTCAAAACATCAAATGAGGGGGGTTATTGGATCCAAAACCATCAACCAAGCATTTTTTATGCATGATGGCCAAGGATCCAACTTGCACAAATTCAATAAATGCACAAAACAAAGACACAAGTCTATTACCTTATCATGAGAGATCAAAGGCAATGAAAACCAAGAAACGTGACATGTCTCATCACTATGAATATGAAACATCTCACATTTCTCGTGTTTGGATTAACGTCCAATCCAAACACATACAACGCAACACACATGCTTATCTTGCACAAGTTTTACTTTGCTCAATTCTTGTTTACACATTTTATATTACCGGGCCATTCATTAACCAGTTAAGTACAAGTAATTGTCCTCTAATTGGAAAGATAGCCTAAGCTTCAAGTGCCTTGAGCATGAAAGAGGTCTCATGCTGTTGGTTAGTAGAAACCCTCAAGGGAGGATTAAAACCATTAGGCATGAATGCCTCAATTTCATGCCCAAGCCAACAAGGGGCTCAAGACCACTTTCAAAAGCAAATTAAAAAGTGAAGAATGAAGGGAGGTGGCAGATATTTCAGTGCTAAAATGGCATGAAAAGTAACACTATAACATGCAAACAACTCATGTACAACATGTTAGGAGCCTCAAAACACTAAGCTAGTGAAGGCACTTGCATTATAGCTATACAAAACAAAGCTCACATGGGACAAATACTTCAAAACAGAGTTAAAGCATGCTAAATCAGTAGCAAAAATGTGCTGAAGTTTAGCTAACACAAGTTAAAATGATAGGCTAAATCATCATGCATGCTAGGTTAGTAAGCATAATTACACTACAAGTGCAAAAAGCAAGCAATAAGTGACCCAACCAGGCAAAAACAGAGTTAAAGCAAGTCAAAATAGGGCCTAAAACATGCTGAGATTAAGTCATGTGATGATAGAAAAACATGCTCAACTAGTAGGCCATCAACACATGTAAACAAGATACAAGGAGGGGGGGACCACCCCCTCCTATTTTGGTCCTCAAAACCAACTTTCTACCACTGAAATTCCTTTGGAATTCAATGGTTAAAAGGCCAAGAAAATGAGGTTTCAAAAGCTTTGAAAGAAGGCTCAAAGGCCCCGTTTGTTTGGGGTTATAGGGAGGGGATTGGGTTTGATAGTGAGGAGGGGATTGAGAATGGGATGTTTGTTTTGAGAGATAGGGAGGGGATTAGTAATCCCTTGGGACTAGTAAGGAGGAGGAAAGGGGATTGGTAAGGAGGAGGTAGAGATGGTATTAGAAAATAGTGAGGGGATTAGAAATTTTTTTATTTTTATATATTGAGAATTTTTTTTTAAATATAATGTCTAATTTTTTATATTTTTTTATTTGTTTTATTATTTTATATAAAAATAATTTAACAATTCCTCATTATTAATCCCCTCACTATCAATCCCCTCACTATTAATCCCCTCATTATCAATCCCCTCACTAACAATCCCCTCACTATTAATCCCCTCACTATCAATCCCCTCTATTCTATCTCCCAAAACAAACAGGGCCAAAAGGCTTTACAAGCCAAAGAGCAAAGGAGGGGAACCACCCCTTAACCAAACAGAGGTTTTTACAGTTGAAAACCAGCTCAAAAACAGTTTGCAAAGGTGGCAAAACAAGTGTGCAAAACAAGCTTAAAGGGTGAGTCTTATACCTCTTGAAAGGAAGACAACACTTAAGCAACAAAACCAAGCCAAATGACCTTCAAGAGCTCCAAGGAAGCTCCAAGAGAGCTTCAAGCAACCTCAGCCCAAAGTTGAACCACTTTCATCAAGGATGAATAAGCTAAAGTTTGATGTATGCAAGCCTTTAAGCACAAATGCTCAAGAGAGAGAGAATTTTTAGAGAGAGAGGCTCTCAAACCTTTTGCTAAATTGTTCTAAAATTTTGAACCATAGAGAAGCCTCTCTATATATAGCAAAATACAAGCTTTGGTCGAAATATCTCCAAAAGGGACGGCTGTAATAGCTGGAAGTAAAATATCTGCAGAAAACTGCCTTTTTGCATCAATGGCCGGCACTGGATCACTGATGGTCGGCACTACATCATTGTTGGCCGGCATGGGACACTCTTGGATGGAAGGGGGCCGGCATAGGCCATTCATGGCCGGCACATGGCCAAAAAATCCCATTTATGGCCAGCATTCTCCACCTCTGGTTGGCCAGAAAAATCTGCTTTTTGGGCCCGACTTCAACCGGACATAACTCCTTTATCTAGACTCCTTTGCAGGTCATTCTTGTTCCTAAATTGAAGCCCTTGAAGTCTTATTTCCAATGGTGGCAGCCTCACATCAAAATTCCAACTGTGAAAAAAGTTATGCCTCTTTGAGTGAAAACTGCTCAGTTTCGATCCTACCCGGATTCATGTCAAACTTCTCCCAAACTAGTTTTCTTCTCTCCTCTCCTCTTTTCTTCAAATTCAAACCCCTAAATAAGGTGTTTTGAAAGATTTTTCAAAGGTTCACCTCTCTTTCATTCATTTCCACTTTTGTCCTTGCTGCGGTTTACCGAAAAGCGCAACATTTAACAAAATGCGAGCCTCGGAGCATCGTAGAATCATTTTCCAAAAATATTTTGAAAGAGAGGGTTTTAAGGTCTCAAAATCATTTTAGTCAAAAGGCTTTGGTCCAAAAAGGGGTGTGAAGTTGGGATTTGACGCTCTCCTTGCCAAAGAAATCAAACCTTTGCACTGCACAACTTTCATCACCAAGTAAACAATCAGTGGCGCCCAAGTCTTAAGGGCGGTCAAAAATGGGGTCTCTATAGCAATACCTTTATGGTGAGAAGTTTGAGGTGTTTTCTAATCATAAGAGTTTGAAGTATCTATTCTCGCAAAAAGATCTGAATTTGAGGCAAAGGAGATAGATGGAGTTTATGGAGGGTTATGATTTTAAGTTGCACTATCATTGGGGAAAGGCTAATGTAGTGGCCGATACCTTGAGTAGGAAATCCATTAGCAGTGTAGCTTGTATTGCCATCTGAGAATGGGAAATGTCGGGTGCTATTGGTGAGTTTGACTTGCGTCTTGGCGAGTCTGTTGAATCAGCAGCTTTGTTTTCGGTAGTTGCACAACCTACACTTGTGAGTCGAGTTATGGAAGCACTAAGCGGTGACCTTGAGGTAGAATCCCTCTGGGAGAAGACCTTTAGTGGTAAGGTAGAAAAAGGCTTGAACGTGTACTTAGACTCGAGTGTTAGATACCTTGACCGTCTTTTTGTACCTGAGTCTTGTCAAGAGGACGTACTCTGAGATTTTCACCATTCATGCCTTGTGGTGTACTCGGGAGGCACAACGTTGAATCACGATCTTAGTCGTCAATTTTGGTGGAAGGGGATGAAGAAGGATGTAGCCATGTTTGTGTCGAGGTGCCTTACTTGTCAACAAGTGAAGGCCGAGCATCAGCAGCCAGCGGGTTTGTTGCAACCCTTGCCTATAGCTAAGTGGAAGTGGGAGCATGTCACGATGGATTTTGTTGTGGGTCTTCCGAGGACTTAATGGGGTAATGACGCCATTTGGGTGGTAGTTGACTGATTGACAAAGTCGGCGTACTTTGTATGTATGTGCACGAGTGACTCGGTAGACTATCTACCTGACCTTTATATTAGAGACATAGTTCGACTTCATGGGGTCCCTGTAACTATTTGTAGACGTCCCCCGAACGCCCCGGGAGGGTTAGGTCCCGTTCTGTTCATATTGGGGTCACTACAGTTCAAGGACTCAAATGTCACGGTTCTTAATCTTGAACCAAAGAGTCCAAATCCGGCAAATCGTTTTGAAAACAGATTTTTTGAAAGAAGTGCCAAACATGGACTGCTTTGCCAGATAACAGAGTCGCCACCTAAATATTTTTTAAATGGGAAATTTAGGAAACCCTGACTCGTTGCCAAAGGCCACGTGTCCGTCATCACCAAAGTTGGCTCGGGAACTTGGGTATGATTGGGGAAGGTCACATCGTGAGCACCCCCGCTCGCCTGGTCAAAGACCGGCCTCTACTAACCATGATATCTGTTTTTGAAAACATTGTGAGTTCTTATTCCGATTATTAGCCTAGGTTACTATGTGATGCTCGCAGCAAATAAGTATAGACTGAGTCGCCTGAATTGGAACAAAACATTTCATGTTTGTTTGTTTGAAAATGGTTTGATGGTGCTACCCGCAGGTAGGCTAAGACGCGGATTTGCCACCCTCAGGTGGGCTTAGAAAACATGATTTTGCCACTATCTAGTGGGCTTAAAACAAACATTTGATGAATCGTCCTAATTCAAGTAACACAACCTCCACCCACAGGCATTCAAGGCAGTAATATCACATAAGCACATAGCCTTATGGTAAGCATGCTATCATGGCAACACTCACACGCATGCAAGGATGCTAAAGCACAAGTACTTACCGAGTACTCCAAGCCAAAACAGAAAAGCTAATTAGAAATCAATGCATGATCCTAATTATACAGGGATGCCTAATGCAACACATGCAATAATGCAACTATAGCAGGCTCGGCTATTCTATGCATGGTATATGGAATGCTACAGCTAACACGTATTCAATTGGAATTGAAATACAAATGCAGTTTGTATGATGCGCCGAGCCCGGTGCGTGCAAGACAGATGAATGATGCAGACATGCTATCATACTGTATGCTAATTGAAATATGCCCTAATCTAACCATCATAAGCGGATAAATAAAAGGGAGAAGAAATGGGGGTTGGAAGACATACATCACACTCACACACACTTATTACAGTTATGCCCTCGCGCAGAGGGTCCAAATAAATATACAGTCCGAAATAAAAGAATAATGCAGCCCGAATAATATACATATTTCTAATTAATTAACAAATTAACTAATAAAGCTGTAAACTGGCTTGCAAGCCGGGAGGGGCTGCCTCGCTTCTGATGAATGGTGTATGCCGATGCATTTTGGAAATCCATTGGGATGCCCAATTTAGCCTATGTTTGCAACGTTTCTCGAAATACGCGCCAGACTCCGAAAAGTTGCTGATTCCTCACTTTGCTGCAACAGAGAGCAGGAAAAGGACATAGCAATGTATTTCACAAATATATGCATGTCTCGATCCTCGTGCCACCAATCACGCATATCGATGCATGATGGCCGAGGAATCGGATTGCACAACTCAATATAGGGTGCAATGCAGATGAATGCTACAACAAAACCTAACTCCATCATGGATGATCCGGAGTGTCGGTGACTTGGGAATTGAGACCCGTTCCGTCACTCGGAGCACGAAACGTGCCTCGTTTCTCGTGCCCGGGCTAACTCCTATCCCGAACACGAATGCAATATGCATGGTATGCATGAAATGCAGCTAATATACAATCCTAACATACACAATGCTATGGCACGCAAACCGAGGCGATGATCCTAAGACATGAAATAACATGGAATATGATATACAATGAGACTAAAATGAGATGTCTCGAAATGCGTGCCCACGGGCACGCAAACCGAGAAAATGGCATACGGAATGCAACAGATCTAAAATGGCATACGGAATGCGATATGGGCTTATACTAACATGAGAGGGCCTCAGCCGCACTCACACAAGAGGCCGTCGGATAAAAAAGAAGTGCCTCGAAATGCGTGCCCACAGGCGCGCAAACCGAGGCAATGCATACGGAATGCAAAATGACATGGAAATGATATGCAAAATGCAAAATGGACTTACACTAACATGAGAGAGCCTCAGCCACACTCACATAAGAGGCCGTGAGACGAAAATGAAGTGCCTCGAAATGCGTGCACACGGGCACGCAAACCGAGGCATGGCCCTAAGGCACAGAAATGACATGCGAATGAGATGTGACATATGGCATATGGAAAATGCCAATTTCAGCAGCTAAAATGATGCACAAATAGCCCCCGAATCAAGACAAAATTACACCCGATGCCCGAAATGCGATGTAATGCACCCGAAATGGCCTACAGCTATGCCAAACATGCACAATATGGACATAACATGTAAAACAGTAGCAAGGCAGCCCCTAAAATAGCATTTTTTCAGTACAAAGTATGGCCAAACAATGATCACAAGTATGGCAAAAATAGCATGCAAAAATGGGGGAAAAGAGGGGAATAATGAAGCAAGTGGTATATACAATGCTCAAACTAAAAAACACAGTTCTACAACATTAAATAGGGACCAAAAATATGCACATTTTCAGTAGATGACATCCCTCAATTCAGTATGTAGATAGGCTAAACATAGCATGCAAAATAATGAACCAACAAAGGCTATAACATGAGGTACCAGAAGCATGCATCAAACAACTTTGGACCCTTGACAAAACATGAAGAATGGGTCATTTTAAGACACTTTCCTAGCCTGATGAAGGCTCAAAACAGAAGCTAAGCAAGCCTAACAAAGCATGCAATTTTACGGAATTAAAGACGGTATTACATGAAGTACCAAAAGCATGCATAAAATGGCCTAAGACCCTTAACAAAACATGACAAGAAGGCCAAAATAAGGCTCTTTCCTAGCCTGATTAAGGCTGAAATCAGAAGCTAGATAAGCTTAAAAAGGCATGCAAAGTGGGGCCAAAGAGAGATATAAAAGTAAGTGTAACATGGAGACCCCAAACCAAGTTGATCCCTTCTACAATAATGTAGAGGGACACAAAATAAGCTCAATCTCAGTTAATGACATGCTCAAAATCAGACTTCAAGTAGGCTAAAGAAATCATGCAATTTTACGGTAAATCGGAAGAATTACAAAGCAAGTGCATGATAGAACCACAAAACATGGTTGAGCCCTTCTTCAATGTTGAAGAGGGGATCAAAATAGGCCCACTCACAGTATATTGCATGCTCGAAAACAGATCACTCAAAAGCCAAACAAAGCATGCAAAATATTGGCATAAAGAGAGGTATTGAAGGAAGAGCATGATAGAGGTACCAAACAAGGTTGAGCCCTTCTACAATGTTGTAGAGGGGCTCAAAATAAGCACAAAATCAGTAGGGGTCAGAGCCAAAAACAGTGAGCAAATAGGGTAGAAAATTGAAGCAAAAATGTGCAAGAAAAAGGGAATTAGAGGCTTACCCTTGAAGATCAAGCTTTGGTTGCTTCTTAGCTTCAATTTGCTGCTTCTTAGCCTCTGAAAAACACTGCTTTGCTGCTGGAATGGAGGTGGTGATGGTGAGGCTTAGGGTTGATGAAGAAAAGAGCTAGGGACTTGAAGCTTTTTAGGGTTTTTGGCTATGGAAATGGAGGCAATGGAAGAGAGGCTCTTGAGATGAATTTTTGTAACCCTAGGGAAGGAGCTGTCCAGCCCCTTAAATAGGCAAGAAAGGGTGTAAAAGGGGAGGGAAATGCATCTAAGCTTTCCCTCTCAAAATATCTCCCGGAGGGGTGAGATATTTCAAAAAGCAGCTGGACAGCTGTAAAGAGGTGAAAAGCAGAAAGCTGGCCGGCCAGGTAAATTTCTTGAAGGTGGCCGGCCGGCCACCCCAACTGGTCGGCCAGCCACTCCCCCTGGCCGGCCGGCCATGCCCAAAAATGAAGTCCAAAATTGCTGGCCGACCACCACACCTTGGTGTCCTCCCAGGTGTGTAGAACAAGGTCCCAAGGTTGGAAATTGGCAACTCTGAAACAGGAGTCACAACATTGGACTTGAAGGAGAGACTCAAAAATGAAAACCATAATTACTGGCCGACCACCACTTTTTGGTGTCCTCCCATGTGCCCTCATCACAAATATGTGGTTGTGGTTGGAAGAAAATGGGCCTAGGGTGTTCAACATTAGCCCGGAAGTGAGCAAAACGGGCGTCGGAGGAGCGAAACTGGTTACCTGGGATAATTGCTGGCCTCCCACCCTCCAGTGATCTTCCTGGTGCTAAAACAAAGGTACCTGCCCAAATTGAGCAAAAACTAATGCAAAATGAATGCTCGGGGGCCAAACCGCGAGGTTCGGGGCCCGAAAACCGGCTATAAGCACCGAAAGTGGCATTCAGCCACGAAGTGGGTATCTGAGACCCCAGTGTTCCTCGGTATGATAAAACAGAGGCACTTGCCAAGAACCGGAGAAATCGGAGATGGTTGGGCGGTCCCGAACCGAGGCACACGGCCTGACGGCTCCGAAAACCGGGAACCGGGCTCCGAAACGGGCAAAATGGCCTACAGCCACCAAATGTAGCGCACGGCCACCGAGAGATGATCTGCTGGACCACTCCCTTCCCTCAGGAAAGAAAACAGAGAAAACCGAGCCTGGTTCGCAAACCGAGGCAAGGCACAGAAGAGGATTCGGAAGTCCGGAGGCAGGGCGCACGGCTGTGACTCTGAGACTTCTGAACGAGCACAGTATGCAATATCACCAAGCGCTCAATCGGTGACGTCTGAGTCTTAAGGTCGGTCAAAAATGGGGTGTCTACACTATTGTTTCTGATAGAGATTCCCGTTTTACGGCTTGGTTGTGGTAGAGCCTGTAGAATACCTTGGGTATTAGGTTGACTTTTAGTACTGCTTATCATCTTCAGACTAACAAGTAACCAGAGTGTACTATTCAGATCGTTGAGGATATGCTTCGAGGTTGTGTCCTTGACTTTAAGGGGTTGTGGGAGAGGCACTTGCCCTTAGTGGAGTTTGTCTATAATAATAGCTTCCAGTCGAGTATTGGTATGGCATCGTTTGAGGCCTTGTATAGCCGACCGTGTAGATGCCCCGTGTGTTGGGCCGAGGTGGGTGATGCACCAATGTTGGGTCTAGAGTTAGTCTGGGAGACAACGGAGAAGATTGCACTTATCCATAAGAGGTTAGTTACGACTCAGAGTCATCAGAAAAGCTATGACGACCGTAGGTGGAGACCATTATCCTTTGAGGTGGGAGATCATGTCTTCTTAAAAATATCACCTAAACTGGATTTGATGAGGTTTGGGAAAAGCGGGAAGTTGTCTTCTAGGTTTATTGGGCCTTTTGGGATCCTAGAGCGGATTGGGGAGATAGCTTATTGTTTAGCATTGCCGCCACAACTTTCTAGGATTCATGACGTGTTTCATATTTGTATGCTCCGGAAGTATGAGCCAGATTCATCACTCGTGTTGGATTGGACGGAGGTAGAGGTAGACGAGGACGCCTCATATGACGAGAGACTTGTTAGAGTTTTAGATACTTGAGACCAAGTCTTGCGAAGCAAGATGATTCCATTGGTAAAAGGGTTGTGGCGACACCATGGGATTGAGGAAGCCACTTTGGAGCGTGAGGCAGAAGTTCATGAGAAATATCCAGACTTATTTATTGATGTTTGAACATGTATTAGAAACTTGGTTATGTTAATGAAATATAAACATTGTATATGTTTTGTAAATATGAATTGTATATTCAATATCGAGAACTCGTTTATTATGTTGATAAGAATAGATAACTGGTGGATGGGTCATAGTGACAAATCTGAATGACTATCATTGTTGTAATTGGTTTAATCTTGAATTTTATGTTTGGTTTAAATTTCAGGGACGAAATTCCATAAGGAGGGAGGTTATAGCGTTTCTGGTTTAGACTCGACCCATTGTATGTTTCAAATCTGGGTTTTATTATCTTATGTAGTTTGTTCATGTCTTGTTTTTCGTCATCTCTCTCTGAGTTTGGCCTTTAGGACATGTTGTTTACATTTGGAACAAGTTGGTAGCTTGTTTTTCAAATTGTTGATATCTAGAATTTTGTTCCTTTGCTCGAGCGACACTTCTTGTGCTCGAGCGGTCCTTGTAAACCTCCAGTACTTTTGCACGTCTATAAAACTACTGGGAATTTGCATTCTTCGCTCGAGCGAAGATTTTTGAGCTCGAGTGACGGTCTTCTGTCTGTAAAACTACTGGGAGTTAAAATTCTGCGCTCGAGCCAGGTTTCTTGTGCTCAAGCAATGAAACTTATTGTGTCTGGTCGCTCAAGCGACACATCTTGCATTCGAGCGAATTGTAAGTATATCAGTTCGTAAAAACACTTTTCTGAGTCACTTTTTCACCTCTCTCTCTCTCTCTAAACATTTCAAAATCCTAATATCACTTACTCTCTCTCTCTCTTTAAAACTCATCTATTTTCTTCAAATATACCTAGATCCGTTGATCTTTTCACCCGTGTGCCTTTGTTAAAAAGGTAGAGCTTGGTGAGGGCTTCATTCTAATTGAAGCAAAGTCGGTTTTCAGTGTCTTTGGGCTTCTTACACACTCTCTCTCTCTCGTCTTCTAAAACTTGAGGTAGGGATTCTTCATACTTTCTATGAGTTTTAACTTAGTTATTTGTGATTTCTAAACAATATTGTGAATTTGGGAATTTTTGGAACAAATCTCGGGTTTAGGTTGAAAATCAAAAGAGCGGTTTTTCAAATAGATTCTTGGAAATGATTTTGATGTTGGAAATAATATTGAGTTGTGTGGAAATAGTTGATTTTGATACTTAGGGTTGATTTTGGAAAGAAAAAGGAATTTCGCTCTAAATGGCTGAAAAGTTGATTTTATATAAATGATGAAATTGTTGTTGAAATTATTGAATTGGATTAATATTGATGAGGGTTGTAGAGTTGGATATATATTATCACTCACCTCTTGAAATTTGAAAAGTTTATCTTTATTAAATATTAATTATCTGTTTAGAAATATCTGTTTTGGGCTATTGGTAGATGATAGCTATGATTGTTATAAAAATTGCATGTGACTTAGGAGAATTGAAACTATTTTTTTCTCATTCATTGGCATTGAGCATTATCTCACACTTATACACTGAAAATGTTACTGTTTTGAGAAAATGGGTGAATCTAGAAAAGAGTAGTTGTTACTTCAAATAAGTTGGGCTGTGTGTCCAGGGTAAAAATCTCGAAAACCGCACGTATACATGGGTGCCAATCCCGTAGACGAAATTTTTTTGAAATGGCAATAGTAGTGCTTGTATAGCCTACATTTACATGGGTCCCAGTTTATGGTTCCTCCAGACGAAATTTTCGGGAAAGGTTGTATTGTTTTGAAATTCCTAGAGTGTGATTCACTATCCTATTTTCTATTGTAAAGGAAATGATTTATAAACCATGAAAATAGCTTGGCATTGCATGGTTTTGGAAACAAAACTTGACATTGCATGGTTTTGGAAACAAATATAAAATGTTTTGGCACAAATATTACCTATGCATTCACCTTATAGCTTTATTAAGATTCATATATTGTGTTGGATTATTTCTACTAGGCTTTGGCTCACTATATGGGAAAAACATTTCAGGTGTTGATGATATGACTTAGCCAAGGGAATAGCTTGGGAGGACTTGAGGCGAGAGCTTCTTTTGTATATTTATTGTATTTATTTTTGTACAAGCCAAGGGTTTTAACTGTATTGGCTTTAAGTCCACTTTTGTTGTAATCAAGTATCGTTTTGGAATGATGTAAGCTTTTAGGGCATTTCTTATTTGTCTAACTTTTATCTTGTCTTTCTATTATATCACTCTTTTGTAAAGCTCAATTATAAATCAATGAAATATAACTTCTTTGTCATTGTGAGCACTTCCTGATATTGAGTATGGGTTATAGTAATTATTTCGGAGCGTTACACAATTAAAGCCAGGGTATATGGAATGATCTAAAGAAATTGTTTACACTTATGAGATTTTGAACTTGAAACCTTAGAATGAGCACATCTCCAAGCCTTGAGCCCCCCAGGCCTTCACTACCAAGTCAACCCCTTGAAGTTTTAGATTATCTCTCATTTATCCAATCATGTGGCCAGTGACAAAAACTATGGTAGTGTTTAGTTTAATTTTCAAAACTCAATTATGTTTTCAAATCATGATTTGAATCAAAATTTATAACAAACAAATTTTTAAAATACGATTCAAAGTTAGCTTCAAAACTCTTTTTCTCTTCTTTTTTTTTTTCTCTCTCTCCTCTCTTCTCTCACATTCTCTCACATTCTATACATTAATCAATCTCAAAAAAAAAAAAAAAAAAAAAGAAGTACAAATCATCCCAAAACTATTTTCAAAACTCATAATCAAATAAATTTTTTCTTTTCAAATCATAATTCAAAAACTCAAAATTCAAAACACAACTCCACACTCAAATCACAATTCTAAAATTAAACCAAACGGATCCTAAGATTTTAATTGAGACAGACAATACTTGGGCAAATTATTAAGTTTGGTCTATTTGGAGCATATATTCATGTTATTTCAGAAGAGTAAATTAAAAGACATTCTCAAAATTTAACTAAAGTGTACATTTTTTTGTAAGTCGACTAGGGTCATGTGCTCTTCTTGGATCACAAAATGAGATTTTTTTATAGTTCGTGGTGTTGTCACGTAATATCATTATTATATTCAATGATATTTACACATAAAGTTGCATTGACAAACATATTTACACCTATCCATAAGATACCTGTAACCATCATTTTTCTGCCCCAATACCATTTGCACTGAATGATAATTGAATAAACAAAATTTCTTCACTTACCTTGTGTAAAGTTTGGCTTCATTTGTTGGTTGAGTTTTGTATGAGTTTTAGTTTATTGAGCTTTATATGTTGTGAATGATGTGCGAAATATTCAGGGACGGATCCAGGATTATGACTTTGGGGGGGCCAAAGTACGTTTAACCTCTAACCAATAAAATTGAAGTTCAATACCAATTTCTGCTAACATGAAAAAAATCAGTACTTAAACATAAACTCCATCTACCTCAGCTTGATTTTTAATTTCATTTTTCAGTACTTAAACATAAAAACAAAAACAAAAACAAATTAAAATAAAAATATTTACATAAAAAAAAACCTTCATTTTTTTTCGGCCATACGCCGATCTTACTTACTCGCCTCTTCCATCGTTTTCTTTTTCTTTTTATCACCTTGGGCGACCCTTGACGCACTTGCCACCGTACTTTCGTCGAGAGCGACAACTCCCCGCTGACTATCAAAAGCCAAGAACAACGTTGCTCCAAATCGGGCCATGGAGGTGGTCTTTCGTTTAAGCTCTTTATTTTCGGCCTTAAGTGCGCCTATTTCTACTCGTGCATCCTTGTACATGCGCTGGAGCAGAGCGAGTTAGGTGCTGACCTGATGGAGCTCACTCGTCCTGTTCTGCAATCGGTGAGCCAATTTTGTGACTGCAGTCACCGTCTCCATACAGGACGTCAGGGTGAAATGATTGGCTTCTATGTCCGATTGAGCTGCCATGATTTCCTCAATCGACATCATAGGAAGGTTATGATGAGGAATGACAGGCAGAGTAGGTGTAGAGGCACTTGGTCCAGCAGAGCTTATGTGATCGTTCAGGTCCGGAAATAGAGTGAGAGGACGGGATGAGGAAACCATGGTTTAGAGGTGAGAGGTGTAAAAGAAATGAGTTGCAGAGAAATAGAAGAGACCAGACTGAAGTTTGGCCTCCTCCGTTCAGTTTTTTTTTTTGTTTCTCGATGAAGAAGAAGAAGAACAGAAGAGAGTGGTGAAGAAGAGTTAGACAAGAGTGAGGTGAAGAAGAAGAAGAATCAGGCGAGTGTGATTAAGAAGAAAGTTGAAGAGAAGAGGCTGAAGAAAAGCAGACAAGGAGGGAGAGATAGCCGAGGCGAGCGGCAATCCAGGCGAGCTACTTTTGTCGGCCAACGACGCAAAAGCCAGGCCGCGTGGCAACCACGTTTTGCGAAAAAAGAGAGAGACAGGCAGCGTGTTCGACGTGATTTTCGACAGAAAAGAGAGGCACGGGCGATTCATATATATATATTGTTGGTGAAAATACTAGAAACAATTATATTTTATTGATAAATGATGTAAAGAAAATGAGATACAAATAGATCAGGCTGAGGCACGGATATCTCGTTTTCTTTAAGGAGATCAAGCCCACTGCGGTAGGAAGAATCCAAATACCGATGCAGCAGTCACAAAACTATGACTTGTCCCCTCCAGGATACAACAGCCCGACCACTTGTCGTATGGTTCAGGCCAACTCTGCACAAGATGGTGAACCCAAAGCTCCACCAATAAAACACCCTTCTTTGCTAGTAATCTCTCTTGTATAGAAAATAGTTGGTCTATATAGATAGAAAAGAGAAAACTATTTATAGGCCATTAGGACCTTACAGTTACACCAAAAGTAATGACCATAAAACAAGAAAATGGTTACACCAAAATAATGACCATTAACCAAGTTCATGAATTCTATTTAACCTCCATTTATGACCAAGAGGTTACCAAAGTAATAAAACCCCATAAATAAATATAAGATATTAAAATGGTCCAACAATCCCCCACTCATTTTAATATCAACAAGGATAAAAGAGATTACCAAACAAAGATAGATTAGTATGCATCATGAAGGTGTGCTCTACATTGAACCTTCATTAGTGAAACAGCAACCTCTACTCCAGAGTCAGTAGTGGTCTCAGACTTGAACTATGACTGCTTAGGGGAAATAAAGTATTACTGCTCACACATAATAATCCAGTGTTGACATGAGCTTTTAATAGCTAGCATATTACGGCTTTGTGCCTATCCCAGTTTTCATGAACATATTTGAGAACAAGTCTTGTTCTCATAGAAAGCGGCCCCACTTCCATGCTCACATAGGTGAAATCTGTCAATCATGTTCCTGTAATTTACACACCCCACTCAACAAGAGCTACAGAATTTCATTAAGAGTATAAAAACTCAACCCTCCAACATTACAGGACAAATGCACTTACATCATAGGGATGGATAACAAATATTAAAGAGTGCATTTTTTACAACCACCATATGATTCGTTCTTCCCATTGAACCTAGTTACAGGATCTCTGGTCCCTAGGTTGGGTATCCTCATACATGGTTTATGATTTTATAGGCTTCAAACCCATCCCCTCGATGTATTCCAGACCCTATCTCTCGCCAAGGCCTTGGTTAACGGATCCGCAAGATTATCACAAGATCTTACATAATTCACAGTTATGATGCCATTACTCAAATAGGATCTCACATTACTGTGTTTCCTTCGAATAGGTCTGGATTTACCATTATAAAAATGATTGTTCACTCTACCAATAGCAGCAGTGCTATCACAACGAATTAACACAGGAGGAATTGGTTTTTCCCAAAAAGGAATTTCATGTAACAAATCTCTCAACCAATTCGCTTCCTCACATGCTGAAGCTAACGCTATAAGCTCAGCTTCCATTGTAGAATTAGCAATTATAGTCTATTTTTTAGATTTCCAACATATAGCACCACCACCCAAGGTAAAAATAAAACCCGAGGTAGAGAGAAAATCACCTGACAAAGTGTTCCAATCAGCATCACTATATCCCTCAAGTACCACATGATACTTGTTATAAACAAACCATAATTTTTGGTATTAGATAAATGTCTCATAATTCTTCCCATGGCTAGCCAATGATCTCGACTTGGCTTGCTAGTAAATCTACTAAGTATTCTAACAACATATGCAATGTCAAGACTAGTACAGTTAGTAGCATATCTCAAACTACCAATCATACTAGCATATTCTTTTTGATTAATCACTTCTTTTTCATTTGTTACGACTGATAAATGTATGCTTGCATCAAAAGGAGTAGCAACATGTTTATAGTCTAGAAAGTTATATTTCTTTAAAATTTTCTCAACATAATGCGACTGATCAAGAAAAATGCCATCCTTAGTCTTGGTAATTTTAATTCCCAAATAAAATTGGCTTCACCAAGATCTTTCATATCAAAGTGGCTATTAAGCATATTTTTAGTCTCATTTATAATATGCAAATTAGAGCCAAAGATAAGTAGATCATCCACATATAGGCTAATAATCACATGTGCATTCTCACAAGTTTTATAATATATGCACTTATCACATTCATTAGTCTTATAGCCATTCTCAAGCATGCAGGAATCAAATTTCTCATGCCACTGTTTAGGAGCTTGTTTTAAACCATAAAGGGATTTAGTTAGCTTACACACTTTGCTTTCTTGGCCAGGCTCCACAAAGCCTTCGGGTTGGTCCATGTAAATCTCCTCATCTAGATCTCCATTTAAAAATGCTGTTTTTACATCCATTTGATGAATTTTTAAATCATGAATTGCAGCCACTGCAATCAACAGTCTAATGGATGTAACTCTAGTAACCGGAGAAAAAGTATCAAAGAAATCAAGATCAACTTGTTGCTTAAAACCTTTAGCGACAAGCCTCGCTTTATATTTATCTATAGTTCCATCCGGTTTAAGTTTTTTACGAAGGACCCATTTACACCCAATAGTTTTACAACCTGGAGGTAAATCCACTAGCTTCCATGTTTTATTTGAAAGTAGTGAGTCTATCTCATCATTTACAGCCTCTCTCCAGAAAATAGCATCAGGTGATGATAAAGCTTCTTGCACCGTAAGAGGAATTTCTTCCACATTGTAAAGATAATAGTCAGGGCCAAAATCTTTTTCAACTCTAGCTCGTTTACTTCTTCTTGGTTGGATTTGAAAATTTTTTTTTCTTGAAAAACTTGAGAAGGAGTAGAAGAGCTAGGCATGGATAAAATATTTTCAGAAATTATTTGACCCCCACTATTTCTAGATTTGAAAGGAAATTTATTTTCATGAAAAATAGCATCACCTGATTCAAAAATAATATTATTTTCCATATCAAAAAATCTATAAGCTGTACTATGCAACGCATACCCAAGAAAAGCACAAGTGGTAGCTCGTTCACCCAATTTAGGTCGTTTAGGATCTGCAAGCCTCACAAAAGCTAAACAACCCCAAACCCTCAAATAACCTAGATTTGGTTTATGCCCCCGCCACAACTCATAAGGTACAATTTTAGTCTTTTTGTGTGGCACTCTATTTATCACATGGCAAGCTGTCAAAATAGCCTCACCCCAAAGATTTGAGGGAGCACCTGAATCAATAAGCATAGCATTCGTCAAGTCAATTAATGTTCTATTTTTTCTTTCAGCTACGCCATTAGATGAAGGTGAATATGGTGGAGTAGTCTCATGAATAATTCCCAAGACTGAACAAAAGAGTTGAATCCAAGAGATTCATACTCTCGGCCTCTATCACTTCTAATTCTTTTAATCTTTTTACCGAATTGATTTTCCACTTCAAGAAGGAATTCTTTAAATTTCTTAAAAGCATCACTTTTATTTTTCAATAAATATACGTTTGTGTATTTTGAAAAATCATCAATAAAAGTGATAAAATATCGGTTATCACCCCGAGTTAAAATTCTTTCAAACTCACACAAATCAATATGAAATAATTCTAACAATTCGGTATTTTTTCCAACACTTTTATGAGGCCTCTTGGTAATGAATTAATCCTAAACTACTCATGATTCCCACATATTTACTGTTAATATGACATAAGCGAGCATGCCAAAAATTAATAGAAGACAACATGTAAACCGAATTGGTAGATGGTTTATTAATCTCAACATTCAATTTGAACATTCCATCACAAGCATAACCCTTACCCACAAAAATACCCTTCTTGGTAATCACATATTGATCAGATTCCATAGTTTGCTTAAAACCAGCCTTATTCAACAAATAACTTGACATCAAATTCTTCCTCATGGATGGTGTATAAAGCACATCTTTTAAAGTAAGCACACGTCCAGAGGTGAACTTAAGGTCAACCTCACCACTCCCAAGTATCTTGGTTTGACTAGAGTCACCAAGCATAATTGTTTTCTCATCATCAAAAGGAGTATACACCTTGAACCAAGTTTGATCATAACAAACATGTCTATTAGCACCAGAATCTGCCCACCAACCGTCCACATAATTAACCATGCAAATGTCTGTAATCATTGCCACAAATGGCTCCTCGATAACGTTAGCCTTTGGGGCAGGTGCACGTTTTTGGAATTTGCAAGTTCGAGCAATATGCCCACTTTTGCCACAGACAAAGCATGTAAAATTTTGTGGAGATGATAAACCTTGGTTCTTATCTGGATTAATCCATTTATTGTGAGGTTTACCATAACTCTTCATATTCTTTTTATAAGGCTTCAAATAAGCATTCTTGGAATTGTGACATTTGGGTAAGTTATTATTTGCTGAAACAAAGTTTACTTTTGTGGTAGAATTGCCATTACCCGCTTGTGTTATTAATGCATCTTGGCCTCTAGCCTCCTCTTCTACTCGGATGCGAGTGATCAACGCCTCTAAGGAAGTCTCCTTTTGTTTGTGGCGCATGCTCTTTTGGAATTCTTTCCAGGATGATGGTAGCTTGTCAACAAGTCCTGTAACTAACAAGTTGTCACCAATCTTGATGCCTTCAGATCTTACTTTTACAACTATCATTTGGAAATCTTGTGCTTGCTCCACAACAGATTTTCCATCTACCATTTGGAAGCGAAAAAAACGGCTAGCTGCATACTTTTTTGCTCCTGCCTCTTCAGTATCATACTTAGTCTGTAAAGCTTTCCAAATTTTCTTTGTGGAAGTGTAAGTGGTGTCATAGTAATCATAAAATTGATCAGCAAGGCAATTTAAGAGATAAAAGCGACATTTATACTCATCTGTATTATAGGAAGTCACTTTTGCTTCATGTGCCTCATAGTCTTCATCATTCATCTCCTCGGTTGGGATTTTGTTTGGATTCTTTTCGGTAAGAACATATGCAACTTTCAAAAGGTTAAGGTAAAAAAGAACTTTTCCTTTCCACCTCTTAAAATGAACTCCTTTGAACTTGAAAGGCTTGTTGAGATCTCCAATTCCATCATTGATTTTTTCTGGTACTTGTTCCATGATTGATCTCCTTAAAATTGTTAGTGAAAATACCAGAAACAATTATATTTTATTGATAAATGATGCAAAGAAAATGAGATACAAATAGATCAGGCTGAGGCACGTATATCTCGTTTTCTTTAAGGAGATCAAGCCCACTGCGGTAGGAAGAATCCAAATACCGATGCAGCAGTCACAACACTATGACTTGTTCCCTCCAAGATACAACAGCCCGACCACTTGTCGTATGGTTCAGGCCAACTCTGCACAAGATGGTAAACCCAAAGCTCCACCAAGAAAAACACTATTCTTTGGTAGTAATCTCTCTTGTATAGAAAATAGTTGATCTATATAGATAGAAAATAGTAGACTATTTATAGGCTATTAGGACCTTACAGTTACACCAAAAATAATGACTATTAAATAAGAAAATGGTTACACCAAAATAATGACCATTAACCAAGTTCATGAATTCTATTTAACCTCCATTTATGACCAAGAGGTTACCAAAGTAATAAAACCCCATAAATAAATATAAGATATTAAATGGTCCAACATATATATATATATATATATGTATATATACGTTTTGATTATCTATTTTTTGATGCCAATTATCACTATCATTTTCCTTCTCCTCCTCCAAATTCTGACCCCATGATTTTCTTTTGATAATGTCACAGGGGGAGAAATTATATGTTATGTATTATGGTATTATTTTTAAATTTGGGGGTGCGAACTCCTACAATTTTAAATTATTTTAAAATTTCTAATATAATATATGATATTTTTCAAATTTTTTGGGGTGCCCCCCGCCCGCCCGCCCGGCGATCCATCCTTGGAAATATTGATGTTCAATTGTGAAATATGATTATTGAAAGGCATCAGGAAATTGATTGTTAAATATTTTTTATTTTAATTTTAATATATATATATATATATATATTTTAAAAAAGTGGAGAATCACTTACGGTTTTATAAACAAATTGAGATCTTAGACAAAGAAATGGTCATAGTTTTCTTGTAAAATAATCACAGTTAAAAATTGAGATTGAAACTAAATTAATTATGGTTCAAAATTGAGATTAAAAAGAAAAGACCACACGTAAAAACTGCAATTGAAAACAACAAAAAACGATCACACCTGTAAAGAGCACGTTTATGAAATTGTGATTTTTTAGTCCATCTCTTTCTGAGATGCAAACCACAATTCAATCTCAACAAATAGTAATTTAAGATTAGCAAGCGCAGATAGAGCATTTGGAGGGAGTAGCCTTTACACCAGCTGATATGCCCTTAGACCAACTGCACATTTGATAGATAATAATACTTTACTAGAGCTAATATCTTGAAATAATTGGTTCCAGTAGTCATCGGACTACAACATGGAATGGAATCAGCCAATAGTGTAAAATACCGTCCAATTTGTTAAAATCGCATTGATCCGCATCAATTTGCACTGCTCTATCCGTCAATTGCGGATTGAACTTTAAAATTTATAATCCGCTTTTCAAACTGCTCCGGTTCGCTATACTTAATACATATATATTTTTAACTTTCAATAAAATATCAAAATAAAAATGAGTGTGAGAGAAATTTAAAATATAAAATTTGTTACAAATTAATAGTTATATATATGAAACATATTATGTAAAAATTAATTTATGTTATATATATATATATATAAGACATATTATTGAAATTAGTATTATATATTATGCAAATGTTTGATAATTTGTTAGAATATTCTTCAAACCGCCAATTCGCCCAAAATTGCCCAAACCGTGATTTACCAATCCACTAATCTTCCAATCCGTAATTCAATTTGTAATTTTATTCTCAAACCGTCTGACCCGTACCGCGCACACTATTTACAAGAGCACTCTCATATTCATTCACAGAAACCCGTGCCAATCCAGAGTAGCAATCCCATGGGTTCATTTCATCATCCTGTATCTTTTCATCCCACAAGTCACAGAACGGTAAACTAATGACACTAATATGCAATCACTTGCTATCCGGTGACTTTTTTTGGAGTCATAATGAATCTTAAATTTGAGACCTTACATATATATATTTTAAAAAAAAAAAATTGATCAAAAGATTATATATTGAATTTTGTTTTAAATTTTGACACTTAACAATGCTCACAAAAAAGCTACTAAAATTTACTTAAATATATAACAAAGTTTACAATAATAAAAAAGACTAAAATATAAGCTGGAGTACCAAATATAAAATAAATTAAGTCTTCTATTCATTTTTTTTCTTTTTCTTTTTTTTGTGTCCAAGATTATACTTTTTATGAATAGTGACACATTTGATATAGTTTATCAAAAGTGATTAACATCATGCTAACTTA
Source organism: Camellia japonica (assembly GCA_030407325.1). NCBI lineage: Eukaryota > Viridiplantae > Streptophyta > Magnoliopsida > Ericales > Theaceae > Camellia > Camellia japonica. The sequence continues at coordinate 80,915,981 of JAPPVO010000017.1, forward strand.
ATCCTCAATTATTACAAATCAAATAATCAATGAAAAACTGTCTAAATAATAATAATAATCACTGAAAGGAAACATAAAAAATAATAAAAACCATGTAATCGTAATAGACAATATACATAATCAACGATCAAATAAACATTTAATCGAACAAAAATTAGAACTCATCCCTATTACATAGTCTGTATCTTCAAACCCAACTTGATATTACAAATTTAAGACTATCCACCATAGTTGAACAAATTAAAAAAAATAAAAAAATAAAAAAATCAATACATAAAAAGTTAAGAAATATGAAGGTTCTTCAATTAGTTTTTAAAAAATTTAGATGAATGCTTCTAATTCTTGTTGCGGAAAGCAACCAACTGAAAAGTTAAAAACTAGATTCTATTATATTTGTAATCATATCTCAAATGTATTTAAAGTATAAATTGAGGCTTCAAAATTTTGGGGCTTTTTATTTTTGATTGGATCTCTTCTTCTAAGAAATTTTAGATCTTTCTAATTCAAGTGGGCCTCTTAATTTTTTTAGACCTATATCTATAATATTTACTATAATTTTTGGGGCTTTCTTTTAGACATTTTTTAGGGCCCAAAGTGACTACTTTGTGGGCTTTAGCCCAAAGCCCTGATCTATAGTGCTTAAAGATCATTAAAGAGAAATTAAAAACACCTCACTTTTAATAGAAGGATGATTTAAAAAATTAAAAATGATATTTTAATCACAATTGATAGTATCTTTTTTTATTCCTGCATTCCAAATAATCGAGGTTATATCTATTTTGTAACACCCCGAAATAATAACAACTCACCTCATGATATTCAATGGAAAAGCAGAAACTTACATAACATTAATCTTTCATTGATATTCTTTTCCCATATAAAAAATGACATATGCATGTATAAATTTATAAATCCTAAATCCTAGAACAAAAAGAAATACAAATAAATTTATGCCCTAATAGTTATATATTTTCAAGACAGTGCTTGGTTACAACAAAAGTGGATCAAATCCCAAAACAATTAAAAAGCCTGAGATTTGTACCAAAGATAATCTATTATTATTATAAAAGTGTAAAGAGCCTGCCATGTTTTTTACGTTTTTTTTTTTTTTTAAATTTCAATTGTACCCTCTCAAAACTACTATATTTTCTAAAAGTCATGAAAAGTCTTATATAAACCAAATATCTCTTTATTTTTAGAGTTAAATATTCAAAAATAATACATCTGCTTCCAATAATCTTTTATAAATATAAACAAACCATCTCCATTCTTACAAAAAAAATTTAAAAAATAAAAATAAAAAATCATCTCCCTATTTTTTACATTGATTATAATTGAAAAATAAATAATAATTACTCTTTCTTATTTCCTGTGTCTGCTTCTATACTGATATATATAATATTTACAATTGTCTATTGTGGATCAAATCACTGTGAATAATTTTGGTTGAATCTTAAAATTGTATGCATTCGTTCGAATGTAGACAGAAGAAAGCACATGTGTTTATAAAATAGAGATTTATATTACATCTCAAAAATTCACAGGTTATCTTCATACACTTTTATTTTTGTTTAAATTATATTTTACGAACTGCAGTATTTTACATGGTACATTAATAACCAAGTTATGATGTCAAAATTCTAAACAAGAACCACTTTCGTTGGCTTTATTTTTTAAATCTGTTTTTCAATTTTCAATTTTTAATTTTTCATATTTTCTTAGGTTTGGTGATTAATGATAGTGAAATTTTTTTCATATTTTATATTTAAATTATACTTTTATATAATGGTTCTAGTTTAGACTTGACCTATTTCATATTCTTAGATTCAGAATCTCATATGTTTAATTGTTGTTTATAACTTTTTACTTTGTTGTTAGATGAGTTTTGTCATTTAGGAGTTGTTGGTTGTATTTGAAACAGGCTGGAAGTTAGTTTTTCAAAAGAGTTGTTGCCTAGTTTTCTTCTTGTTCGCTCAAGCGGTGTTTTGGTCGCTCGAGCGGTGTCACTTATTGTGTCTGATGCTCAAGCGGTGTTTTCATTCCTCTCTTTCTCTCTTTCTCTCTCTCTAAAACACCTCTAACCGTAATTTCTTCACTCTCTTTCTAGTTCTTGCTTTAAAACCTCAAATACACCCTTACCCACTGATTTCTCCACCATAGCTCTTTGGAGAAAAAAGTAGAGCTCTTCACATGGTTCATTCTAATCAGAGAGGATCTTGTTTTCGGCACTGTCAGAGTTTTACCCTTGCTCTCTTCCTCTTCTACTCTTGAGGTATGGATTTTTTCAACCTTTGGTATGATCATTTGCTCTTTGAAAAGGTTTAGTGTTTTGGGGATTTTAGGTTAACCCTAGAGTTTGATTTTGAAATGTAAAAGATAGGTTTTCCAAATAGATTATTGAAAAAGGTTTTGGAAGTGTATAAAATGTTGGGTTGTCTTAAAATATTCGAATTTCCCTACGAAAATGTGATTTTGAAAGTAAATGAGGTTTTGTTCAAAAATCTTTGATATTTGATCTATGAAAGAAAAGGGAAAATATGTTGGGTTTTCAAAAGATAAGAGGATTGTTGTCATGACCCGAACCCGCCCCTATGGATTAAGGTCATAACCGGCCAGTAATCAAGGGATTACCTACGGCCTCAAATCAAACAAACGTATATTATCAGAGTCAAGGGGCCAAACGGAAGCAAACTTACAAGTTATCCATAGAGCTATGCTTATATGGCACGTCAAAACATCAAAATATATGTATTCATAAATAACTCACACCCAAACGAAAGATAATTCAAGTTCTATACATACAGGATCATTCATGTCCAAGTCAGCCAAATCAAAACTTATATACAAGGGTGATTCAACATTTTTGCCAAAACGACAAAATTTTAACAAAAGAACAAAAGAGGCGAAAGCAAGTCTCGTGCGTGAGACGTTAGGGCTGACTCTTCAAAACTTTGACTGTTTCCCACATATTTCACCGGGGTTGGGTTTGGACATCTCTTTGCTTACCTACATACACATGAATGAGTGTGAGTGAAAGCCCAGTGAATAATATCAAATAAAGAAGGTACATGAATGAAACTCGAAACAGATACATCAAACGGTCTTTTAGGCCCATTCATATTTCCCTTCAATACATTAAACGGCTTCAAGCCCGAACATATCAAATGGCCTGTGGCCCATTCTGTCCTGAACAAATGGCCTTAGGCCCAATTCATTCATGTCAAACGGCCTTTGGCCCAATCATTCATATCCGACGGCCTTTGGTCCAATCTTTCGTTTCCAACAGCCTTTGGCCCAATCATTCATATCCGACGGCCTTTGGCCCAATCATTTATTTCCAATGGCTATCCAACAGCCTTCAGCCCGATCATTTATTTCCAACGGCCTTTGGCCTAATTATTCATATCAAACGGCCTTCGGCCCATCATTTATTCCCAACGGCCTTTAGCCCAATTATTCGTATCAAACGGCCTTCAGCCCGTTCATTCATGTCAAACGGCCTTTGGCCCAAACATTCATGCATGTCAAACGGCCTTTGGTCCAATCAATTGTATCCAATGGCCTTTGGCCCAACCATATGGCATAACAAACATTTGTCTGAAATTCAAATTAACAAGATTATGAGACTTATATAGAAATAAGCAATTAGACAAATAACATACTTAAAAATATCTTTACTAAGATATTACTCACAGTGATCTGCCGGTGGATTTGCTCTCATGCTTGACCCTACACATTTCATGAACATAATGGGTCACAAACGATTCAATCCGTTCTTAATTCACACATTCCTCTTAGGCTTCTTTCTTATCCCTTTTAACTCATTTACAATGCTTAATTCATGCCTAAGAGTGTTTAGAAATGAAAGAGAACGGAAAAATGAAACACAGAGCATATTTTCAAAATTTCAGAGACAGGGCTCCCCGCTCGAGCGTGGGCTTGGACGCTCGAGCGGACCCCTTAGGTCTGCAAAAGTACTGGTTGCCTCATTTTTACGCTCGAGCATGAATTCGGGCACTCGAGCTGAAAGTCACAATACATGGCTCCCCGCTCGAGCGGACATCCATGTCTGCAAAAGTTCTGGGAACTAGCATTTCACGCTCGAGCGGCCCTTTCCTCGCTCGAGCGGACACGCCAAATTCTGGGATTTCCAGAATTGTTCTTGATGTTCAAACTCAACATTCAAAGGCTCCAAAGCTCAAATTTAGGTACCAAAAACATGGGATATGACTAGATAACATGAGAGCATAAGAGATTTGAAATCAATTATTCAAAACCATGATCAAATTCTCAATTTAACCAACATCTCTCTTTGGCATGGTCAAAGCAAATGCATCCAACTTCATACAACTTCATATCTCCATCAATCAAACATGCATGCAAATTTTTGACTCTAATCCCATTTCAAATGGTACCAATGATGCTTATAATTATGAAACTTAACAAAACCTTGTTTGCATGTATGATTTAACACTTAATTTTTCATAATTATCAAGTTGCATGTTAGATTATGCAAATTCATGGCAATTCTAGACATGCATGTACATACAAGTTCCAAATTCAACAAGTTCAACTCAATTATAACCTCAATTGCCATCTAACTTTGAATTCACAAAATTACAAACTTAAACTCTTATATTTTTGCTCAACTACTCACCTAGGAGCTTCAATCTTCCAAATTTTAGCTAATTCTTGAGTTTATCTTCAAGATTCCCAAGCCTCTTGATCAAAGCTTTCAATTGCCTTCACTCTCTTTCGCTAAATTCGGTTCTCTCTCTTTCTAGAGAGCTAATTTCAGCCAAATGAATTCAAAGAGAGGAATTGAGTGTGAATGAGCCTATTTATAAGCTCTCTTAATCAAATTACTTAAAATTAAGTAATGGTGCTTTAATTAGTCATTCTGAATCTAATTATTTTGATCCGAATCAATTTTCAATTAAATTTCACCGTAGGCTCTAAAAATTTTGCTAATCACGATGGGGTAGTAAATTTCGGTTTCTGTGGCCGATAAGGCCCTCAATTTAAATTCCAAAGCAGAAAATCAAACAGATTTTCCTACGGTGAACAGATAGAAATTCAAAACCACATATATTCATATAAATAGCACTCAAAATCATGTTAAACACATAATCACATTCATAATTAAGATAAATTAGCATAATACGGAACAGGATTATCAGTCTCCCCCCCTTTAGGAAGTTTGGTCCTCCAAACTTATTTTACCTTCGTCGGGAAACAAATGTGGATAGCGTAGTCGCATCTTATCCTCTTTTTCCCATGTAGCGTCCGTCCCATAGTGTTCTTTCCATTCCACTTTCACCATCGGGATGGACTTGCTTCTCAACTGTTTCACTTGCCATTCAATAATTCGTTCCGGCCATTCTGCGTATTCCATATTCTCATCAAGAGCTATCCGGTGATAATCGATTACGTGAAACGGATCTCGGAGATAACCCCTTAACATCGACACATGGAATACATTGTGCATTTGTTCAAATCCCGATGGCAAAGCGACTCGATAGGCAACTGGACCAAGTCTCTCTAGAATTTGGAACGACCCAATGTAACGGGGCAACAATTTACCTTTCTTTCCAAATCTTACTTGGCCCTTCATTGGCATCACACGAATAAACACATGATCACCGACCTCATATTCAAGAGGTCTTCTTCGAACATCCGCATAATTCTTTTGTCGACTCTGTGCTGTCTTGATTCTTTGCTGAATAATTCTGATTTTCTCAGAAGTGTCTTGCACAATTTCGGGCCCAAGCAAGGCCCTATCCCCGACTTAAGACAATTTCGGGCCCAAGCAAGGCCCTATCCCCGACTTCTATCCAACAAATTGGTGATCTACATTTTCTACCATACAAAGCCTCGTATGGTGCCATACCGATACTGGAGTGGAAGCTATTATTGTATGCAAACTCTGCTAGTGGCAAATAATCTTCCCAACTCCCTTGAAAATCTAAAGCACACATTATGAGCATGTCTTCTAAAGTCTGTATGGTCCGTTCTGATTGTCCATCTGTTTGTGGATGGAATGCAGTACTGAATCTCAATTCTGTTCCCAATGCTCTTTGTAGGCTTTTCCATAATCTGGATACAAATTTCGGATCTCTATCCGACACAATAGATATCGGAACTGCGTGTAAACGGACAATCTCATCAACATATATAGTAGCCAATCTATAAGCATCAAATGTAGTTCTAACAGGTAGAAAATGTGCAGATTTAGTCAATCTATCAACTACAACCCAAATAGAATCCATACCTCGAGGAGTTCGAGGTAGACCAACGACAAAGTCCATAGTCACATGCTCCCACTTCCATTCAGGAATAGGGAGAGGTTGAAGTAGACCGCCTGGTTTTTGATGTTCAGCTTTAACTTGCTGACATTGAAGACATTTGGACACATATTCTGCAATTTCTTTCTTCATTTTGGGCCACCAATAATTTTGTTTCAAATCTCGATACATTTTGTTATTACCCGGGTGCATAGCAAACATTGACTTATGAGCTTCATCTAGAATTCTCTTCCTTAACTCGGGAATGTTTGGAACACACAATCTGTTTTGGAATTTCAGTACCTCATTTACCATACTATATTCCGGTCTCGGATTCATTTCAAATTCATCAACTATCTTTTTAAGGAATTCATCCTCCTTCTGTTTCTACTTAATCTCATCAATGATTGCTGGTTCGGCTAAAATAGCGGCTATCAATCTGCCCTATTCACACAATACCACTTCAATCTCGGACTTCTCAAAATCTTGCAAGATGTCTTTCTGTTCAGTAAGTAAACAAGCCAAATTTTCCATCGATTTTCTGCTCAAGGCATCAGCAACTATATTGGCTTTTCCAGGGTGATACTGGATTTCAAGATCATAATCTTTTATCAACTCAAGCCATCTCCTTTGTCGCATGTTTAGCTCTTTCTGTGTAAAGAAGTGTTTCAGACTTTTGTGATCTGTGTAGACTTCACATTTTGCCCCATATAAGTAATGCCGCCGGATTTTCAAAGCAAATACAACTGCGGCCAATTCTAAATCATGTGTTGGGTAGTTCTTCTCATGTGGCCTCAACTGCCGAGAGGCGTAGGCAATTACCCTTCCGTTCTACATTAGTTCACAACCCAAACCTTTATAAGATGCATCACTGAAAATTACAAAGTTTTTCGTACTTGTGGGCAATGTCAATACTAGTGCAGTGGTCAGTCTCGTTTTCAGTTCATGAAAGGCAGATTCTCTTTCGTTATTCCATTCAAATGGTTGCCCTTTGCGTGTCAGTTGGGTAAGAGTCACAGCTATCCTTGAAAAGTCTTTCACAAACCTCTAGTAATACCCGGCTAAGCCCATGAAGTTGCGGACTTCTGTTACATTTGCTGGTGTAGGCCAATTCACAATTGCCTCTATCTTCTGTGGGTCTACTGAAATTCCCTCCTTGTTGATAACATGCCCAAAGAAGATAACTTCATCCAACCAAAATTCACATTTCTTTAGTTTGGCGAATAATTTCTTCTCCCTAAGTGTTTGTAAAACAGTCCTCAGATGTTGTTCATGTTTAAGTCTATTCTTTGAGTATATCAAAATGTCATCAATAAAAACTACAACAAATTCATCAAGGTAGGTCATAAAAATTCGGTTCATTAGGTCCATAAACGTTGCAGGAGCATTAGTTACGCCAAATGGCATAACAAGAAATTCATAGTGACCATACCTCATTCTGAATGTTGTTTTCTCAACATCTTCTGCCTTTACTTTCAATTGGTGGTATCCGGGTCTCAAATCAATTTTGGAAAACACCTGTGATCCTTGTAACTGGTCAAATAGGTCATCAATATGGGGTAAGGGATATTTATTCTTTATTGTTACCTTATTCAATTCTCGATAGTCGATACACAGGCGCAAGGTTCCATCTTTCTTTTTCACAAATAGCATTGGTGCACCCCACAGTGAAGTACTGGGTCGAATAAACCCTTTGTCAAGTAAGTCTTGTAACTATTTTTTCAATTCTTTCATTTCAGCAGTAGTCATTCTGTAGGGAGTTTTAGAGATAGGCTGGGTGCCTAGCACAATTTCAATAGTAAACTCTATCTCCCTGTCCACCAATTTCCCTAGTAATTCTTTTGGAAACACATCTGGAAATTCTCCAAGAATAGGGATACTATTCAATTCATTATTCTCAGATTGTTCAGATAGCACACAACACAAATAACCCTGACACCCTTTCCTGATCAATTTACATACTTTCATTGCAGATATCAAATAAGGTGGAGGCACTATCCCGTTACCCACAAACACAATTTCTTCCTATTCCGGTGGTTTAAATACAACCCGTTTTGTTACACAATCAATGGTAGCACAATATTTAGTTAACCAATCCATGCCCAGAATTATACCAAAGTGTCTAAAGTTCAAGGGCAACAAATCTACATATAGAATAGCATTCCCAATATGCATGTCACAAAAATGATATACAGATTCACACAATACAGATTCCCCGGATGGAGCACACACACATAGCAAATATGGCAATGGTTCTAGGGGTTTACTCAGTCTAGATGCAAATGCACAAGTTACGAAAGAGTGTGTTGATCCAGAATCAATTAACACAAAAGCATTCTGATTGCATATAGAGATAGTACCCGAGACAACGGCTTCAGCATTCCGTGTATCGCCTGGAACAAGCGCAAAAACTCTCCCTTGCCTCACAGTATCCCTAGTGATAGTAGATCTCATAGTATTTCTCGGTTTCGGGATGGATGCTGTTGAGCTAACAGCTAATTTTCCACTATTCTAATTACAATCTCTGGCCATGTGCCCTGTTTTACCACATTTAAAGCAGGCTCCTGACACACGGTAACAAACTCCGTGATGCCTTTTACTACAAATGTTGCACATAGGAGATGTATCTCGGGAAGAATTAGAAGTATTTGAGGAGCCTGTATTCTGCTTCTTTGAAAATTTCTTCTTCGAAAAGAAGCCTTGTCTTTTACTACCCTTCTGGTCAGCTGTTAGTTTAGCTTGTCTGGCTATATTAGCTTATGATATTATGGCCCGGTCTAGCACCTCAATATAGGTCTCTAGCTTGAGAACATTCACCTTTTCTAAAATATCATCTCGGAGTCCCCCTTCAAAATGTCTCGCTTTCTTGTAGTCAGTGTCGACCACATGCGGTGCAAACCTAGCTAATTCGGTGAACTTGGCCTCATACTCAGCTACAGTCATGCTGTTTTGTTTAAGTTCCATAAATTCTGACACCTTTTTGTCACGAACACACTGTGGAAAGTATTTGTCATAGAAAATCTCCAAGAACCGTGCCCAACCAATATCCTTATTGTTTTCACGCATTAGCATCCACTACCTTCTTGCCTCATCTTCAAGAGCAAAAGTGGCTAGTAATACTTTATGTTATGTGTTTTTGAACAAGGAAACACTTCAAATAGCTTTTCAATGCCGAGAACCCATGCTTCGGCCTTCAACGAATCTAATCCCCCATGAAACTGTGGCGGTTTCATTTTCTTAAACTCTTTGGTGAGAGTTATTATTCGGTCATCATTCTTATCATCTTGAACAAGTGGTACTGGAGGAAGAGGCGAAGGGTGTGGTTGTTGCCACTGTTGTTGCCTCAATGTTTCTACCATTTCCTGAATCAATCTTTCCATTCTATCCATTCCAGCAGTAGAAGACTCCTCTATTTCATCACCCCTTGTTCTCACCATCTGATTAGACTTCATTATTCTTTATACAAAAGATTCACAGGTACGCATATACTAAAGAGCACACACATTCAAATAATCCGCAATGCAAGCAAATCACAAACTTATAGCACATAATCATTTCTCTCATAGCATTTAAGCACATTCTTGATACTTTCAGATTTATACTTATCACATGAATGCATCCTAGATCTTTTCTAGATGCTAATTGCTCTATTGGACAAGTGTGTGAGTTATTAACTCGTGCTCTGATACCACTCTGTCATGACCCGAACCCGCCCCTATGGATTAAGGTCATAACTGGCCAGTAATCAAGGGATTACCTACGGCCTTAAATCAAACAAATGTATATTATCAGAGTCAAGGGGTCCAAACGGAAGCAAACTTACAAGTTGTCCATAGAGCTATGCTTACATGGCACGTCAAAACATCAAAATATATGTATTCATAAATAACTCACACCCAAACGAAAGATAATTCAAGTTCTATACATACAGGATCATTCAAGTCCAAGTCAGCCAAATCAAAACTTATATACAAGGGTGATTCAACGTTTTTGCCAAAACAACAAAATTTTAACAAAAGAACAAAACAGGCAAAAGCAAGTCTCGTGCGTGAGACGTTAGGGCTGACCCTTCAAAACTTTGATTGTTTCCCACATATTTCACCGGGGCTGGGTTTGGACATCTCTTTGCTCACCTACATACACATAAATGAGTGTGAGCGAAAGCCCAGTGAATAATATCAAATAAAGAAGGTACATGAATGAAACTCGAAACAGATACATCAAACGGTCTTTTAGACCCATTCATATTTCCCTTCAGTACATTAAACGACTTCAACCCCGAACATATCAAACGGCCTCTAGCCCATTCCGTCCTGAATAAACGGCCTTAGGCCCAATTCATTCATGTCAAACGGCCTTTGGCCCGATCATTCATATCCGACGGCTTTGGCCCAATCTTTCGTTTCCAACGGCCTTTGGCCCAATCATTCATATCCGACGGCCTTTGCCCCAATCATTTATTTCCAACGGCCTTTGGCCCAATCATTCATATCCGACGGCCTTTGGCCCAATCATTTATTTCCAACGGCCTTTGGCCCGATTATCCATATCCGATGGCCTTCAGCCCGATCATTTATTTCCAATGGCCATTGGCCAAATTATTCATATCAAACGGCCTTCGGCCCATCATTTATTCCAAACGGCCTTTGGCCAAATTATTCATATCAAACGGCCTTTACCCCATTCATTCATGTCAAACGGCCTTTGGCCCAAACATTCATGCATGTCAAATGGCCTTCGGCCCAATCAATTGTATCCAACGGCCTTTGGCCCAACCAGGTGGCATAACAAACATTTGTCCACAATTCAAATTAATAAGGTTATGAGACTTATATAGAAATAAGCAATTGGACAAATAACATACTTCAAAATATCTTTACTAAGATATTACTCACAGTGATCTGCCGGTGGATTTGCTCTCGTGCTTGACCCTATACATTTCATGAATATAATGGGTCACAAACGATTCAATCCGTTCTTAATTCACACATTCCTCTTAGGCTTCTTTCTTATCCCTTTTAACTCATTTACAATGCTTAATTTATGCCTAAGAGTGTTTAGAAATGAAAGAGTACGGAAAAATGAAACACAGAGCATATTTTCAAAATTTCAGAGACAGGGCTCCCCGCTCGAGCGTGGGCTTGGACGCTCGAGCAGACCCCTTAGGTCTGCAAAAGTACTGGTTGCCTCATTTTTACGCTCGAGCGTGAATTTGGGCACTCGAGCTGAAAGTCACAATACATGGCTCCCCGCTCGAGCGGACATCCATGTCTGCAAAAGTTCTGAGAACTAGCATTTCATGCTTGAGCGGCCCTTTCCCCGCTCGAGCGAGCACGCCAAATTCTGGAATTTCCAGAATTGTTCTTGATGTTCAAACTCAACATTCAAAGGCTTCAAAGCTCGAATTTAGGTACCAAAAACATGGGATATGACTACATAACATGAGAGCATAGGAGATTTGAAACCAATTATTCAAAACCATGATCAAATTCTCAATTTAACCAACATCTCTCTTGGCATGGTCAAAGCAAATGCATCCAACTTCATACAACTTCATATCTCTATCAATCAAACATGCATGCAAATTTTTGACTCTAATCCCATTTCAAATGGTACCAATGATGCTTATAATTATGAAACTTAACAAAACCTTGTTTGCATGTATGATTCAACACTTAATTTTTCATAATTATCAAGCTGCATGTTAGATTATGCAAATTCATGGCAATTCTAGACATGCATGTACATACAAGTTCCAAATTCAACAAGTTCAACTCAATTATGACCTCAATTGCCATCTAACTTTGAATTCACAAAATTACAAACTTAAACTCTTGAATTTTTGCTCAACTACTCACCTAGGAGCTTCAATCTTCCAAATTTTAGCTAATTCTTGAGTTTATCTTCAAGATTCCCAAGCCTCTTGATCAAAGCTTTCAATTGCCTTCACTCTCTTTCACTAAATTCGGTTGTCTCTCTTTCTAGAGAGATAATTTCAGCCAAATGAATTCAAAGAGAGGAATTGAGTGTGAATGAGCGTATTTATAGGCTCTCTTAATCAAATTACTTAAAATTAAGTAATGGTGCTTTAATTAGTCATTCTGAATCTAATTATTTTGATCTGAATCAATTTTCAATTAAATTTCACCGTAGGCTCTAAAAATTACGCTAATCACGATGGCATAGTAAATTTCGGTTTCTGTGGCCGATAAGGCCCTCAATTTAAATTCCAAAGCAGAAAATCAAACAGATTTTTCCTACGGTGAACATATAGAAATTCAAAACCACATATATTCATATAAATAACACTCAAAATCATGTTAAACACATAATCACATTCATAATTAAGATGAATTAGCATAATACGGAAAAGGGTTATCACAATTTTATTTGTTGATGATGAGAGTGGAGTTAGATATGTAGTATCACAACCATTTTGAAAATGATAAGATTATATCTGTTGTTGAAAAAGTATTTGTTGAGTAAAAATATCTATTTTGGGCTATCGGTAGAGGATAACTTTGATTGTTGTAGAAATTGCATGAGAATTAGATGAATTGAAACTAATTACTCATACATCTTGCATAAAGCATTGTTTCATACTAAAACATTGAAAATGTATTATTTTGAGAAAAATGGGTGTATACCTTAGTGAATCTGGTTAGGGGGTGTGGTTGTGGTTATTATGTTGGCCTTTGTGTCCTTAGTGAAAGTTCAGAAACTCGCGTAGTTACGTACCGATCCGTCCGGTTAGTACTGGTACAATGGCTTTGGTAGTACTTGTTTAGTTTACTAGCAAACACGTACCTAGAGATTTCCAGTGTTTTGTATCTATTGCCCTGTTTTCTAATATAAAAGGATTTTTTTTCATAAATTGATATATAATCCTAGCATTGCATTGTTTTGAGATGGAAATGTAAAACTTTTGACAAATGGCATGCATATGCACTTACCTTATGTCTTCGTTAAGATTCATACATAATTTTAAAGTATCTTTACTGGGTTTTAGCTCGCCCTATGTGGAAAACAACTTTCAGTTGCAGATGATATGCCTCCACCAATGATTTAGCTTGGGAGGATCGTGGCACGGACGTGGTGGTGGTAGGCGTGGCAGGCCTAAGTAGTAGGAGATGCTGATATCGGATGAAATTCCAACACAAGAGAAGGGAGTTGGTCAAGGCAACATAGTCGAGCTAGCTGGTCAGGAAGCCATGGGCGCTTTAGCCCGCGAAATGGTCAAAGCTTTGCGGGAATCCATGGACATTCTTAAGGTTGAGAGTCAAGTCCAAGCCCATGTTGCTGAAACAGGGCCATTTTTTCTGGAGATGGAGTTTTTTCGGTCGAATTCAGACGAGTTTTTAGGGGATTCAAAAGAGCCACTGAAGGCTGATGAGTGGCTTGAACAGATGGTGAAGATGTTCAAGATGCTTGGTATCGAGAACGACAGTTTGAGGGTGACCTTTGCATCTTTCTAGCTAAAGGGAGATGCGGGTCAGTGGTGGAAGTATGAGTGAGGGCATATTGAGATGACTTGGGCGGCCTTTATCAACGACTTCCATGACAAGTTTTTACCACCCACTGCTAGGGAGAAGTTAATAGACCAGTTTCTAAAGCTCAAACAACTAAACACGTTAGTAGCTGAGTTTGAGGCTGCTTTTTTCTAGCCTATCAAGATTCGCACTGGAACTTGTGGCGACGGAGGAACGCCGTTGCATTAAGTTCAAGAAGGGGTTGAGGACCAGGCTCTTTTTCGAGGTGGCCAGGTTTATGATTAAGGATTACGCTCGCCTAATGGAGGCTGCGACCCACTTAGAGGCTGTGATCCAAGTAGAGGAGGAGCAGATGAGGAAGCTCTAAGCAGAGGAGCTAGAATGTTCAAGGGGATGCTAAGGACGACAAACGGTAAAGGGGTTCCACCCCACAGTAGTCCCAAGTAGCGCAGTTTAGATCCACATTTCTCGTACTAAGTTCTGGTTCGAGGAAAGGTAGCCAAGGTGGTTTTACTTGCTTCAAGTGTGGTTAGTTGGCCCGCAAGTCTTCGGTTTGCCTGTAGAGAGGAGAAGGGCAACAGTCTGTACTGTCTTCGGCTCGTCCTCAGAGCCAAAGTTAGGGGAGAGGGCAGCTACCTACCTGTTACCAGTGTGGACATTTGGGGCACTTTATAAGGTTTTGCCCTCAAGCAAGTGGCACATTTGGTATGTCTGGTTTGAGACAGACACAGAGCCATCAACCTACACATTCAGCACAAGCCTCGAGGGCCAATCAGGGAGCCTCTTCGGCTCAATTTGTGTACCACACCTATGCTCTGAGAGGTGAGCAAGTAGAGTCGAGATCTCTAGGGTATGCGTATGCCGTTACCATGTCGGATCAGTCGCCAGCACCTTCGGTTGTGAGAGGTAACTTTTTGTTGCTCAACTCTATTGCCAACGTGTTGATTGATATTGGTGCATCTCATTCGTTCATTTCGTCTGCAGCCACATCGGTTTTGGGGTTAGAAGTGGCTCAGTTAACATCTCCGCTCAGGGTAGCATCACAATTAGGGGTAAGGTTGTCTTGGACAGGGGATGTCACGGTTGTGAGATAGAGGTTACCGGTCGTCGACTTTCTTTTGATTTCGTTTTGTTAGAAATGTTTGGTTTCGATGTCATCTTGGGCATGGATTGGTTGTCATCATACCACACCATCATAGATTGCCACCGTAGGAGAGTAGAAGAGTTACTGTGTGCACTCAAGTGGTGATTGTTTTTATTTTCTAGGGGACCAAGCTGATAGATTTTTGTCGCCATTGTACAACTCACGTGGTCAAGGCAAGCTTAATTTCCTTCTTGCAACCTTCTTGGGTAGTGAGAGTGACGCGGTCTGAGGTGACTTGCCAAGGGTAGTTTGTGAATACCTGGACATCTTTCTTGAAGACCTTACTAGTTTGCCACCCCACTGAAAGATTGAATTCTCAATTGACTTAGTGCCTAGCACGACACCGATTTCCATAACACTGTATAGATTTGCATCCGCTGAGTTCCACACGTTGAAGATTCAACTTCAAGAACTGTTAGATAAGGGCTTTATCCATCCTAGTACATCACCTTGGGGAGTACCGACGCTCTTTGCTAAGAAGAAAGATGGCATATTGCGACTATGCATTGATTATCGGAAGTCGAACTAGGTAACTGTGAGGAACAAGTACCCATTGCCACTAATAGATGATCTATTTGACTAGTTGAAGGGTCCCATTGTTTTTCAAAGATCGATTGAGATTGGGTTATCACCAGTTGAGGGTGAATGAGTAGGATATTCAGAAAATGGCATTTTGTATACGGTATAGCCATTACGAATTCTTAGTGATGCCTTTTGGGCTAACCAATGCACCGACTTCGTTTATAGATTTGATGAATCGAATCTTCCGTGAG
The DNA here is from genome assembly GCA_030407325.1 of Camellia japonica. Lineage (NCBI taxonomy): Eukaryota > Viridiplantae > Streptophyta > Magnoliopsida > Ericales > Theaceae > Camellia > Camellia japonica. The sequence continues at coordinate 80,931,672 of JAPPVO010000017.1, forward strand.
TTCTTACACCACTTTGTGGTTGTCTTTGTCGATGACATCCTAATCTACTCACCCTCCGAGGAGGAACACGAGGAACACTTACGGGTTGTACTTGAGTTGCTTAAAGTACACCGTTTATATGCTAAGTTTTGGAAGTGTGAGTGTTGGCTAAAGAAGTAAAGTTCTTAGGCCATGTGGTATCCGGGGAAGGGGTAACTATATATCCATCTACAATAGACGCAGTGTAAGATTGGGAACAACCTAAGAATACCTTTGAGATCTGGAGTTTCTTGGGCTTAGCCGGGTATTACCGACATTTTGTGAAATATTTTTCTAGATTGGCTTCACCATTAACTAAATTAACAAGGAAATGAATTAAGTTTGTATGGAGTGAGGCTTGCGAAAAGTCATTTCAAGAGTTTAAGGATAGACACACCATCGCTCTAGTTTTGATTATTTTGGAGAGAGGTTTGGGTTATTCGGTTTATAGTGATGCATTTTGGGAAGGCTTGGGTTGTGTATTGATACAAGAAAAGAAACCGGTAGCGTATGGCTCACAGTAGTTGAAAACACATGAAAGAAACTATCTTACTTACAACCTAAAGCTAGTGACGGTGATATTCATCTTAAAAATCTAGAGGCATTACTTGTACAGAGAGAAATTTGAAGTGTTTTCTAATCACAAGAGTTTGAAAATACCTATTTTCACAGAAGGAGTTGGATTTGAGACAGATGAGATAGATGGAGTCTATGAAGGATTCCGATTTTGAATTGCATTATCATCCGAAAAATGCCAATATAGTAGCCGATACATTGAGTAGGAAGTCCGTAAGTAGTGTAGCTAGCATTGCCATTCGGGAGTGAGAGATGTTATTGCCGAGTTTGACTTGCACCTGGGTGAATTCGTTGGGTTGGCCACCTTATTTACTGCAGTTACATAACCTACCTTAGTTAGCCAAGTTATAGAGGCACAACAGTGTGATCACGAAAATAGAGGCTATCTAAGGGAAGATCTCCAGCGGGAAGGTGGAGAAGGGTTTGCACGTTCATTCTGACTCGAGTGTGAGGTATCTAGATCCCTTTTTTGTGCCAGAATCTTATAGGGAGGAGGTACTTTGAGAGTTCCACCATTTACGCCTTGCGGTACACCTGGGAGGCACAAAGATGTACCGTGACATTAGTCGTCAGTTTTGGTGGAGGGGGATGAAGAGAGATATAGCCTTGTTTGTTTCAAGGTGCCTTACTTGTCAATAAGTAAAGGTTGAACGTCAATGACCAGCGAGTTTGTTGCAATTTTTACCAATAGCCGAGTGGAAGTGTAATGCCCTAAAATAATAACAATAACCCACATCATAATATCCCGTAGAATTGATCACTAGCATTATATTTAACATTTCCATTTATATTCCTTAATCATACAAAAGATGACATATGCGTGTATACATTCATAAATCCTAGATCCTGAATCTATAGCATATGGCATGTGTACATGAATTGAAATAAAATGAGAATCAAATAATTTTATGCCCTAATGGCTACATCTTTCCAAGTCAATGCTTGGGTACAACAAAATGAGTTCAATTCAATACAATTAAAGTCTAAGGCTTGTACAAAAATAATTACATCGAAAGAGACAAAAGAAGCTCTTGGCTTCAAGTCCTGCTGAGCTATGTCCTTGGTGGAGGCATATCATCAGCATCTAAAAGTTGTTTTCCACATAGGATGAGCTAAAGTCCAGTAGAGATACTTTAACATAATGTATAAATCTTAACGAAGTCATAAGGTGAGTGCATATGCATGCCATTTGTCAAACATTTTACATTTCTATCTCAAATAATGCAATGTCAAGGATTATATGTCAGTTCATGAAAAATATCCTTTTACATCAAAAAATAGGGCAGTGGATATAAAACATTGGGAATCTCCAGGTACGTATCTACTAGTAGGCTATACAAGCACTACCATTTTACCGATACTAACCAAAGGATCGGCTCCTAACTCCACAGGTTTCTAGACTTTCACCAAGGACACACAGGCTAACATAATAACCGTAACCAACCCCCTAAGTAGATTCACCATGGTATTCACCCATTTTCCTCAAAAAAATACATTTTCAATGCTTAAGTATGAAACAATGCTCAATGCAACATGTATGAGTAATTAGTTTCAATTCATCTAATACTCATGTGATTTCTACAACAATTAAAGCTATCCTCTACTTATAGCCCACAACAAATGTTTTTATTCAACAGATAATTTTCAACAAAAGATATAATCTCATCATTTCAAAATGGGGAGCGATATTACATATCCAACTCAACCCTCATTATCAACAGATGCATTCAGTTCATCATTTCAAAACCCAACATCTTTCATTTTTCTTTCATAAACCAAATATCAATGATTTTTGAACAAAACCTCATTTACGTTCAAAATCACATTTAAGTAAAGAAATTCCAACATTTTAACATATCTCAACCATAAACACATCCTTACAACCTTTCTCAAGCACCCATTTGAAAACCCCTCTTTTACATTTCAAAATCAAACCCTAAGTTTAGCCCAAAATTCACAAATCACTAAATCCTTTCAATGAGCAAATAACTAGGCTAAAAATCATACCAATGGTTGAAAAAATCATTACCTCAAGATTAGAAGAAGAAGAAAGCAAGGGTTGAAGTTTGGCAGAGCCAAAAACGATATGTTGTTCGATTAAAATGAAACTTTCTACGAGCTCTACCTTTTTCTCCAAGGAACAAGGATGAAGAAATCAATGGATTGAGAGTATTTGGGGTTTTAATGTAAGAACTAGAGAGAAAATGAAAAAATTATGATTTGGAATGTTTTAGAGAGAGAAGAAGTAAAAAAGTGATAAAATCTATCTTTTCCCGATCTGATATACGCACAGACCACTCGAACGACCAAAACACCGCTCGAGCACACAATGACTCCCTTCCAGAAGTTCAGACTTGCAAAAGACCGCTCAAGTACAGGAAATACTTCTCAAGCGAAGATACCCTACTTCCAGAAGTTTTGCAAGCCTATAAAAAAATACTGGGAAATTTCAATGATCGCTAGAGCGACCAAAACACTGTTCGAGCGAACAAAAAGAAAACTTAACAACAAAACTTTTAAAAAACTAACTCCCAACCTGTTTCAAACACAACCAACACTCAACTCAACTACTAACAAGATGAAAATGGCATGAACAACAATTAAAGGCATGGAATCCTGGATCCAAGAGCAAGAAATCGATCGGTCGAAACCAAAACTGTTAAAATCTCCCCCTTTATGAAATTCCGTCCCTGAAATTTAAATAAAAACAATTAACACCACAACTCATTCCAAATGGCAGTCTAACTAGTAACAAATAGAAATCATATTCTTTACCACGTAATATATAATTTGAGTCTTCAAAATATTTACAATGTTCACATATTACAACACGAATGAAATTCTCAATACAAAGCTCAATTATCAACAATTGGGTTCAGATACTTCTCATGGACTTCTACCTTACGCTCCCAGGTTATCTCATTAACTCCATGGTGTTGCCATAACACCTTAATCAATGGGATAGTCTTGCCCCTCAAGACTTGATCCTAAGAATCTAACACCCGAACTGGTCTCTCTTCATACGAGGCATCCTGTAGACCACCCGAGAACTCCGCTCTCCGCGCTGTGAGGGCGCGAATCGCTTTGTTCTTAGCTACTACAGTTCAGACTCGTGTCACAGTTCTGAATCTAATCTCACAAAGTGCAATGTGAGACCAATAAATCACTAAAGAGTCCAAATCCGGAAAATCGTTTTGGAAAACTGATTTTAATAAATAAGTGCCAAACAAGGACTGCTTTGCCAGATACAGAGTCGCCACCTAAATGTTTTATTTTGGAGAAATTTAGGAAACCCTGACTCGTGCCTAAGGCCACATGTCCGTCGTCACCAAAGTTGCCTCGGCTCGGGAACTTGGGTACGAGAGGGGAAGGTCATGCAATGAGCACCCCCACTCGCCCGATCAAAGATCGGCCTTTACTAACATGATATTTTGTTTTTGAAAACACATGTGTTCTCATTCCGGTTATTAACCTAGAATTACTATGTGATACGCGCAGCATACAAGTATAGACTAGATCGCCTAAGTTGGAACAAAACATTGCACGTTTGTTTGGGAAAACGGTTTGAAGTTTGCTACTCGCAAGTAGGCTAAGACGAGGATTTTGATGAATTGTTCCAATTCAAACAATCCAACCTTCATCCACAGGCATTCAAGCAGTTAATCAACTAAGCAGTTAGCCTCATGGCAAGCATGCTAACATGGCAACATACACATCTCATGCAGTATGCTAAAGCATAAACACTCACAGTGTACTCCGAGCCAAAACAGAGAACTAGTTAGAAATCATGCATGATCCTAGTTCATGTTAAAATGGCTAATGCAACACATGCAAAATGCAGCTAAGATAGGCTCGGCTATTCTAAGATGTTATGTGAAATGCAACAATTGATACATGCTATTGAACACGTATTCAAGTAAATGTATTGAAATACAATGCAGTTAGTATGATGCGCCGAGCCCGGTGCATGCAATACAGATGAATGGATGCACGCATGCAAGCATAAGGTATGCTAATTGAAATATGCCCTAAAACTAACCATCGTAAGCAGGTAAGTAAAAGGGAGAAAGAAACGGAGGTTGTAAGACATGCATCACACACACACACACGCTTATTACAACAGTTGGCCCTCTCGACGGAGGGTCCGAATAAGAAGCTAACTAGCTAATCTAAGCTAATTAAACTAATTATTATATCACAAAACTAATTAACTAACAAGCTAACCAATTAAGTACAAAACGAAGCTAATTAATTAACAAGTTAACTAACTAGTTATTATAACACAAATAAGCAGCTAAACGCATTAACTACTTAAATACAGAACCGAAGCATAAGCTAGCTAAGGAAAAGAAGCTAAGTAAAGCAGTAAAGCAATGTCCTCAGAGGGAGAAGAATGCATGCATGCTCGGTTGCCTCGTTCCGAAATCCAACGCGATGCCCCGATTTGCCTCTGTTTGCAACTGGTCTCAGAACCTTGCACAAAGCTCCAGAAAGCTTCTAACTCACCTTGGGGACCCTCAAGAGGGCTGCCGACCACCTAGGGGTGTTGCCAGCCACTAGCCGACCACTTGCCATTGCTGCAGACCAGAAAAAGTGGTCGGCCAGCTAGTTTTCCTGGTTGGCCGACCAGTTTTTGCTGCACTCTTCCAGGTTACTGCAACAGAGAGCAAGAAAAGGGCATGGCAATATATTTGCAAGATATGTGTGCACAACCACTCTCCCTATCATTTCATAAGCTCAAGGGAGTGCAGTTCTCGACCCTCGGGCCACCAATCATGCATCTCGATGCATGATGGCCGAGAAGCCAAATTGCACAATTCAATATGAAATGAATGCACACATAAACACATAAAGCCTTGACCTCTATCATGTATGATCAAGAGGGTCGGCGACCGAGAATTGAGGCACGTTTCATCACTTCAAGTATGAAACGTCCCTCGTTTCTCGTGTTTGGACTATTACCCTATCCAAACAGAATGCAAGGCAACTAGCATGCTAAACAAAATGCCAACAACAAGCATGCACAATGCAATGTAACATGGCATACACAATGCAAACAACAACATAGCATACACAATGCAATGTAACATGGCATACACAATGCAATGTGACATGATCAACTTAACAAAGCTAATGACATGTAAACAATGCTAATGCAACATGAGCATGCTGTCAAGGCTAATGCATGCATACACAATGCAAGGCAACATAAGCATGTAACAACATGAGGCAATGTAAAAACATTCACATAACATGCTCGATGGACTTAAACCAAAATGGACAGACCTCAGTCATGCCTAAATCAGTGGCCATAATGATGAAACTAAGGCATGAAGATCAAGACAAGCATGCTCAATGCAATGGCCCATCAACTAGGCATAAGAGCACAACCCTCCAGAGTGCTCAAAGAATGACAAATGTGGAAGTGTAACAACACTAAATGCACTGAAATTAGGCAAGAAATGATGCCAAGTCATGTACACAACACAAATGAAGCATGCTAGGGTCCTTAAGGCATAAGGCTAGCAAAGAGGACTATACAAAGGGACATGCAACACATGGCACAAATGCATGAACCAACCATGGACAGAGCTTAATTAGGTCTAAACAAAGACCAAAACATGCTAAGATGAGGGCTCAAGGACCTAGGCAAGACGGCCACAAACAAGGCAACAAATGCACAACCCTTAGAGGCACTCAAAGGGTGAATGTAGTGGGAACATAGCAATGCTATAAGCTCTGAAATAACATATGAAATGATGCCAAATCATGTACATAATACAAATGAAGCATGCTATGGTGCCCAAAGCTTGAAACTAGCAAGGCACTTGCACTATAACCATGCGATACATGAAGCATATGGTCGAGGCAACCCAAAATAGTCCTAGAACATGTCAAAATGAGTCTAAAACATGCATGTAAGGAAGCCAAAACAAGCTAGCATGAAGGGCATAAGGCATGATGCATACAAGGCCAAAATGGAGGATTACACTACACCTATCAAGACCAAGCATGAGATGACTTAACCAAAAAAAATCAGAGTTATATCATGGCAAAATAACCCCAAAAACACACTGAAATGATAGCTCGCAAGCTTAGGCATGAAGGCATACGCAATGACTCATTCTTAAAGCATAAAACACCAACCCTCCAAAGTATGGAAAGAGTGACAAATGCAAGTGTATGGAAATCATTACATGTACTGAAATCACATTTCAAATGATGCAAAATCATGAAAATAGCCCAAGCAATGCATGCTAGTGGACTCAATACACAAAGCTAGTGAGCAAGATTGAACCATGGCTATACAAAGCAATGCATGCATGACCAAAACAACACAAATCAGAGCTAGAGCATGCTAAAACATGGACAAAATCTTCTTAGAGTTAAGCCAAAACATGCCAGAATGATGGTCTAAACACATGATGCATGTTAGGCTAGTTTGTGGAATTACACTACAAGTGCATGGAGCATGCATGGGGCTATCAAACCAAACCTTAACAGAGGTATATTATGGCAAAAAAACACCAAGAACATGCTGAGATGGACTCAAAACAAGCTAGAAGGACATACTACTTCATGAGGCATGCATGATTAGTTTGCAAGATTTACACTACAAGTGTATAAGGCATGCAAGGGATGACAAAACCAAATCAAAATAGTGGTATGCCATGTCAAAATAACCCCAAATACATGCTAAGATATGACCAACATAAGCTTAACAAACATGCTTAAACATGAGGCATTCGAAGCATGCATACAAGACACAAGGAGAGGGGATGACCCTCTCCTATTTGGGACCTCAAAACACCATTTCCACCACTGAAATTCCTCTAAGTTTCAGTGGTGAGAAGGCCAAAACAAGGTGGTCCCAATAGCTTAAAAGGAAGGGTCAAAACAAGGCCTCACAAGGCACAAGAGGGGGGAGACCACCCCCAACACAAAACAGACCTTAAACAAACATGTTAAGCCTTAAAAATCAGAACTTTTTTCAGTTTAAAGTCAAGCCAAAAACAGCATGCAAGTAGGTTCAAAAGCTTAAACCAAAACAAGGGTTTTAAGGGTTAGGAGCTCACCCTTGAAGAACACCTTCAAAGCTGCAACTCCAGCACTCTTTTTGAACCAAAACCAATCCAAAGACTCTAAAACCAACCTCAAAGAGCCTCAGCAACAAGAGTATGGTGTTTGAGTGTGTGTTTGTGTGCAATAGTATGATGAATATACACTTTCAAGCACAAAACAAGAGCAAAGAAGGAGATATAGAGACAAGGATGTATGTATGGCTCAAAAGAGTTTTTCTCAACCTAAGGCATGAGGGAGGAGGCTCCTTTATATAGAAAAACAAGCAACAAGCAACAAGCTTGTTAGACAAGCTTTAAACCTAAAGCCATCCCTCCATGCACGTGTATGGAGGATGGCTTCTGTGCCTTCCAGCTGTAACAGCTGGCCTAAAAATATCTCCAAAAAGGTGATGGAAAGCTGCCGACCACTTGAAGTGGTCGGCCAGCTACTTCTACTGGTCAGCCGACCAGTGAAAGTGGTCGGGCAGGGCAAAAAGTGGTCGGCCATGGGGAGGAGATGGTCTGCAGCATGAAAGCAAGGCAATGGTGTGGTGGCTGACCATAAAAGGTGGCCCAAAAACCAAGAAAACCAGTTAGCCGACCATAAAACTGGCTGGCAGGAAGGAAAGTGGTCTCCAAGGGGAAGAACTGGTCTCCCACCCTTGTACCACCTTCCAAACAAGGAAAACAAGGTTTGTACCAAAAACAAACCAAAAAGGATGCAAGACAAGAGTCTGGAAGGCAAGACGCGCAGCCGGGAGCCTCGAAAACTAGTGTACGGGCACCAGAAGTGGTCTCCCAGACCACAGTGTCCCTCTAGGCAAAGGCAACAAGGTGTGGTTCAAAAACCACGACAAACGGAGAACGTTAAGCGGTCCTGAGACAAGGCGCGTGACCGAAAGCTCTGAAAATTGGAAACTGGTCTCCAAACGGGAAAAGTGGTCTACGACCACAAAAAGGTGGTCTATAGGACCTCTCCCTCCCTCTAGGGAAGGGAAACAAGGCTTGGTCCACAAACTGAGCTGAAACACAAAGAGTCCAGAGGCTCGGAGGCAAGGCATTCGGCTAAAAAACTCCGGAAACTCGAAACGAGCACAACATGCGCAATCACCGAGCACTCAATCGATAACGTCTAAGTCTCAAGGTCGGTCAAAAATGGGGTGTCTACACATCCCCATCTACCTCTAACTCAATCCAATCCAACATGTATGAAGGATCAGGTTCGTATTTCTAGAGTATATAAATATGAAACACGTCATGAACCCCTGAAAGTTGATGTAGCAAGGCCAAACGATAAGCTATCTGCCCAATCCGCTTTAGAATCTCAAAAGACCCAATAAATCTATGAGACAATTTCCCGCCCTTCTGAAATCTCATCAAACCCCATCTTGGCAATACTTTCAGAAACGTATGATCTCTTACCTCAAAAGGTAAAGGTCTCCTCCTATGGTCGGCATAGCTCTTCTGGTGACTCTGATCCGAAACCAACCTCTTACAAATAAGCGCAACCTTCTCTATCATTTCCTAAACTAACTATGGGCCTAACATAGGTGCATCATCTACCTCGGCTTAGCACACAGGAGATCTATACGGTCAGCCATACAAGGCCTCAAAAAACATCATACCAATACTCATCTGAAAACTATTATTATAGGCAAACTCCACCAAAGGTAAATGTCTCTCCCACAACCCCTTAAAATCGAGAATGCAAGCCCAAAGTATGTCCTCTAAGATCTGAATGGTGTGCTCAGACTGCCCATCAGTCTGAGGATGATAGGCGGTGTTAAATATCAACCTAGTGCCCAAGGCATTCTGTACGCTCTGCCACAATTGAGTTGTAAAATATGGATCTATATCTGAGATGATAGTCACAGGAACCCTATAAAGTCGAACTATGTCCCTAACATAAAGGTCAACAATATAATCTACCGAGTCACTCGTTCGTATAAGTACAAAATGTCCTGATTTGGTTAATCGATCAACTATTACCCACACGACATCATTACCTTGTTGAGTCCTCAGAAGACTCACAACAAAAGCCATCGTGACATGCTCCAATTTCCATTCGGCTATATGTAAAGGTTGTAACAAACCTGCTGGTCATTGATGTTCGGCCTTTACTTGTTGACAAGTAAGGCACCTTGAAACAAATAAGGCTACGTCTCTCTTCATCCCCCTTTACCAAAATTGGTGACTAAGGTTGCAGTACATCTTTGTACCTCCCGGGTGTACCACAAGGTGTGAATGGTGGAACTCTCAAAGTACCTCCTCCCTACAAGATTCTAGCACAAAAAGACGATCTAGATACCTTATATTAGAGTTAGAATACACATTCAAGCCTTTCTCTACCGTTCCAGTAGATATCTTTCCCCGAATAACCTCTACTTCATGATCATACTATTGTACATCAATAACTCAACTAACTAAAGTAGATTATGCAACTGCGGTAAATAAGGTGGTCAATTTAACAGATTTGCCTAGATGTAAGTCAAACTTGCCAATAGTGTCGAACATCTCGCATTCTCGGATGATAATACAAACTACACTGCTTATGGATTTCCTACTCAAAGTGTCGGCCACTATGTTGGCCTTCCCCAGATAATAGTGTAACTCAAAATCATAATCCTCCATAAACTCCATCTACCTCTTTTGTCTCAAATTCAAGTCTTTTGTGAAAATAGACATTTCAAACTCTTGTAATCGGAAAACACTTCAAATCTTTCCCCGTATAGGTAATGCCTCTAGATTTTTAAGGAAAAAAATCACCGCCACTAGCTCTAAATGATAATAGTGATAATTTCTCTCATGTGTTTTCAACTGTCGTAAGCTGTATGCTGTAACCTTCCCCTCTTGCATCAATACACAACTCAAACCTTCCTGAGATGCATCACAATAAACCGAATATCCCAAACCCCTCTTCGAAATAATCATGACTGGAGCAGCGATGAGTCTAACTTTAAGCTCTTGAAACAACTTTTCGCAAGTCTCACTCTACACAAATTTGATTTATTTCCTCGTCAATGTAGTCAATGGTGAAGCCAGTTTAGAGAAATCTTTCACAAAATGTCGGTAATACCTGGCTAAAGCCCAAGAAACTCCGAATTTCAAAGGCATTCTTAAGTTGTTCCTAATCTTGCACTGCATTTATCTTAGATGAATCTACAGTCACCCCTTCCCTGGATACCACATTGCCTAAGAACTTAACTTCTTTTAGGCAAAACTCGCACTTCCCAAACTTAGCATACAACCAATGTGCTATAAGCAACTCAACCCGCAAGTGTTCCTCGTGTTTGTCCTCAGAGGGTAAGTAGATTAAGATGTCGTTGATGAAGACAACCATGAATCGATCTAAGAACTCACGAAGGACTCGATTCATCAAGTCCATAAATGAAACTAGTGCATTGGTCATCCCAAAAGACATCGCTAAGAACTCATAATGGTCGTATCGCGTACGGAATTCCATTTTCTGAATATCCTTCTCCTTCACCCTTGACTGGTGATACTTCGATCTCAAATCAATCTTAGAAAACAATGAAACCCCTTCAACTGGTCAAATAGATCATCTATTCGTGATAATGGGTATTTGTTCTTAATAGTTACTCGGTTCAACTTCCGGTAATCGATGCGCAGTCGCAATGTGAGACGCGTTCTTGAGCGGTCTTTATCTTAGAGCGTATAAGAACACGACCTTGAGTGGTTTTCTCAGGACACGTTAGACATGTTCCCAAGAGGTCTTTATCTTAGGGCGTGCAAGAACACGACCCTGATTGATTTTCTTAGGACATGTGAAACACGATCCTGAGTGGTCTTTATCTTAGGTTGTACGGGAACATGGCCCAGAGTGGTTTTCTTAGGACGCGTGTAGGCACCCCATTTTTGACTGCCCTTAAGACTTGGGCGCGACTAATGGTTTGCTCTGTGTTGGAAGGTGTGCAGGACGCAGGTTCAGTTTCTTCGGCAAGGAGAGAGGCGAATCTCAACTTTACACCCCATTTTGAACCAAAATTATTTTGGATGGTTTTGAGACCTTAAAACCCTCTCTTTCAAAACATTTTTGAAATAAAATTCCCATGATGTTCCGATGCTCGCATTTCGGTAAATGGTGTGCTTTTCGGTAAAACGAGCAAGGACAAAGTGGAGATGAATGAAAGAGAGATGAAATCTTTGAAAATCTTTCAAAACACCTTACTTCGGGGTTTGAAGTTGAAGAGAAGAGGAGAAGAGGGGAGAAACAAGTTGGAGAAGAAGATAGACAAGAATCGCTAAGAGAGGGACGAGCAGTCCTCGCTAAATCAAGCTTATTTGTCTATACACTTGGAGTTAAGTTATGAAGCTACCACCATTGGAAAGAAGACTTCGGGGCTTCATTTTTCATACAAGAATCTCTTAAACCCGAGTCCGGATGGCGGAGATATGATTGGTTGAAGTTGGGCATCATCCCGGTTGGACCGAAACTGAGCAACCTTCACCAAAACAAGCATAACTTTCTGCACAGTTGGAATTTTAATGCAAGTTTGCGGCATTGGAAAGCTTACTTCCGGGGCTTCAATTTTGACACAAGAATGACCTAAAAAGGAGTTCATATGAAGAAGTTATGCCCATTTGAAGTTGGACCTGCAGAGCAGATTTTTCCTGCCGACCGGCCAGAACAGAGTGCCGACCGGCCAAATAGATGGCCGACCGGCCAAATAGAGTGCCGACCGGCCAGTAAAGATGGCCGACCGACCAAGTTTGCTAGCCGACGACCTTCCGGAGTATTCTACAGATTGAATAGATGCTAGCTGTGCCAGCTGGAATGCACAGACTCTGCTCCCCATACACATGTGTGGCCATTTTGAGCCTTTGCACCCCTTTTGGTCCAACCTTTTGCACCCTTTTGATCAAGCTTCTTGAGGAAGCTTTGACAAAGGGTCAAGCTTCCTCAAGAAGCTTGCACCCTTTGGAATAGCTTCTCTTAGAAGCTTGGTCCCTTTGGCCCTTTTTGTATAGCTTCTTTGAGAAGCTTTATACCATTTCCTTGCTCTATAAAAGAAACCCATCCTCCTCCATTGTTTTGGTTCAGCAAAATCAGACCTAATACACATATATTCTGATATATACATTTTCCCTCTCTATATTTCCCTCTCTCTCTTCATTGTGTGTGTGTTTAAGGGCCAAAAGTGTGATTTCTTCTTAGTTTTGCACCAAAGCACACACCATTACACCATACTTCAACCTTGAGGGGCTTGGAGGGCTTGATCTTGAGTTTTTGGACTGGTTTTGATCACAAGAAGGTGGCTGGAGTGGCTGTTCTTCAAAGTGTTCTTCAAGGGTGAGTTAGTTGCTTTATATTCCCCAATCTTGCACTAGCTCTTAGGCCTATTTCTTGCTGTTTTGGGCTCCGACCAGAACTGAAAAGGTCATTGTTTTGAGCCATATTTCATGTTTGTTTAAGGGCTCAACCCTGTTTGAGCCCTCCATTTGGTACTTGCTTCAATACCATCTTGTATACCATTATTTTGCATGAAATTTCTAACCCATGTGTGATCTTTTTTCGAGCATAATGTAAACTGTAAGAGGGCCTATTTTGAGCCCCTCTTCAACATTGAAGAAGGGCTCAACCCTGTTTGGGCCCCTATCTTGCACTTGCTTCATAATCTCTCTTATTTACCGTAAATTTGCATGATTTGTTTGGCCTATATGTAAATTGTTTTGGAGCATGTCATGAACTGTGAGTAAGCTTATTTTGTGTCCCTCTACAACATTGTAGAAGGGATCAACCTTGTTTGGGGCCTCCATGTTATACCTACCATTATACCCCTCTTTGGCCCCATTTTTGCATGCCTTTTTAGGCTTATCTAGCTTCTGTTTTCGGCCATCATCAAAACTGGAAATGGTCATATTTTGACCTTCTTGGCATATTTCATGAAGGGTCTTTTCTTGTTTAATGAATTTTTGGCCTACTTCATGTTATACCCTCTTATGGCCTATTTCTTGCATGGCATTTTTGGCATGTGTGCATACTGATTTGGGGGATGTCATCCACTATAAATGTTCATATTTTTAGTCCCTCTTCAGTGTTGTAGAAGGGTGTTTTTCCATTTGGGCTTTGCATTTACCATCCATTTCAATACCCCTCTCTTGGCCCCCATTTTTGTATGCCATCTTAGCCCTACTTGTGTTTACTGTCTTGCCATGCTTTGTACTGTAAAAATGCTTGTCTCGGGGCTGCCTTGCTTCTGTCTCTCCATTACATGTTCAAATTATGCATGCTTTGTATAGCTGTAAGCCATTTCATGCGTCTAATCTTGGGTTTCGGGGCCTATAGCATGCATTAGGTGACATCTCTCCATGTTTTGGGACCATTTGACATCATGTTCCAGCGCTGAAATCTGCATGTTTACATGCCATGTTTCATCATTTGCCATGCCTTGTTAAAGTTGCATGTTGTATCTTAGGATTGATCCATGCATTGGACATGTTTGTGTGCATTTCGGTTGCCTCATTTCACCTAATGGCCTCCTATGTGAGTGTGGCTGAGGCTATCTCATATTGGTGTAAGCCCATCTTGCATTGTGTATGCCATGTTTCAATGCGTTGTGCATGTTATGTTATGTACATTGTGTGTGCCATGTAGTTGCATTGCATGTTCGTGTGTTAGTTTGCATGCTTAGGTTGCATGTGCATTGTTGTGCATTGCCTCACCTCTTGATCAACCATGATGGAGGTTGGGTACCTTGTATGTTTGTGTGCATTGCATTTGACATTGAAATGCAAACTTGGCCTCTTAGGCCATCATGCGTCAAGATGCATAGTTGATGGCCCAAGAACCGAGGGTCATGCTTCCTTGAGTCCCATACATGATAGGGAGCATTGACCATGCTTACATTTGCTCTAAAATCCATGTCATGCACTGTCTGTCTGCTGTTGCTGTCAAACTGTCCTCTGCAGGAATTTTGTGCCGACCGGCAGTGTATAGTGCCGACCGGCACTATATAGGTAGCCGGTAACTTCATGGACAGCCGGTGGTTATTTTGGATGGCCGGTGGATATTCCATCCAGCCGGTGATGTATAGCAGCATGCAAGGAAGGTGTTCTGGGACTTTGACAATTTTTGGAGAGACAGGGTAGTAAGAACAGAGGCAGCAGTGTCATGATACGGGTTTCCGGGGAGTCGGATTCGAGCATGCATCATTCGCGCATCCTGAGGCAGGGCTGAGGCCCCCTTCTTTTTTTTTACATTTGAATTTAATTTGATAATTATAAATTTCTGTAATAATTAATTCATTTTGCATTCGGACTGTATCATTTTTGGACTGTATATTCTTTTGGTCCCTCCGAGAGAGGGCATAATTGTAATAAGTGTGGGTGAGTGTGTGTATGTCTTCCAACCCCCGTCTTTCTTTCCTTTTATTTACCTGCTTATGATGGTAGATTAGGGCATATTTAAAATAGCATACCTTATGCAATGCATGCGTGCATCCATGCATTTGTTAAACATGCACCGGGCTCGGTACATCATACAAACTGCATCGTACTTTCAATTCCAAATTGAATACGTGATAGTTGTAGCATTTCACATGCCATTTTAGGGTTAGCCGAGCCTACTCTAGATTGCATCCTTGCCTGTGTTGCATTAGCCACTCTAACATGAACTAGGACATGCATGTCTGCTAACTAGTTTCTTGTTTTGGCACGGAGTACGATGTAAGTATTTTACGCTTTAGCATATCGCATGCGTGTGAATGTTGCCATGACAGTATGCTTACCATGCGGCTAAATGCTTATGTGAGATAAACTGTTTGAATGCCTGTGGGTGGAGGTTGGATTGTCTGAGTTGGGAAAACTCATTGAAATCCGTGTTTTAGCCTACTTGCGAGTAGCAAATTCCGAAACATTTTCAAAACAAACGGATATGCAATGTTTGTTTCCAAATTAGGCAATCTAGTCTATACTTGTTTGCTGTGCGCATAACATAGTAATTCTAGGCTAATAATTGGGATAAGAGCATGTAATGTTTTCAAAATCGGATATCACGGTTAGTAGAGGCCGGTCTTCGGACCAGGCGAAAGGGGGTGCTCATAGCTGACCTTCCCCGATCGTACCCAAGCTCCCGAGCCAAGACATTTGGTGATGACGGACACGTGGCCTTCGGCACCGAGTCAGGGTTTCCTAAATTTCCCATTTTAAAAATATTTAGGTGGCGACTCTGTAATCTGGCAAAGCAGTCCATGTTTGGCACTAATTTTCAAAAAATCTGTTTTTCCTTCAAAACGATTTGCCAGAGTTGGACTCTTTGGTTCAGATTTAGAACCGCAACACTTCAAAAAGGAGAGTCCGAGCTATAGCGAGGTCCCTCGCGGGCGTTGTTACAGTTTCTGGCGACTCTGCTGGGGAGTTTAGAGAGCTTGACTCGAACTCGTGATATCCTGTTTTGATTTCGTTTATGTGTCTCTTTGCATTGCATTGCATTGGTGCGCCTAGGACACCGTGTTTGCCATCTGCCATTCCTGAACGGTTTGCCGGAGGCTTGTCTTGTCAAGGCATGACCATAAGGCTGACCGGTTATGGGCTCTGACAGCATGGGAACACAAACCCCGGTTTTACCGGGGCACCCTTTCTGACCATTCGACCTAGTGCATATTCGGAATCCATAGTGACCATTCCAACTAGGACAGGTTGCTTACCCGATGTTAGGTTGTTTGAAACCGCTGCGTGCGTAGTGAAACCCTAGCTCCTGACAAAATAGGACAGGGAAACCCTACCCCAATATAGGGGTGTATTGGCTCTCTCTTACATGCTATGTGCTTTTAGAGTGTATCTCTACAGAGGAATGCATATATCAGTTTGCAAGTTTGAGTATCCGGCCTGCGGGCACCAGTATCAGTATTTTGAGAATCAGTTATATCCGCGCGTATCAGATTCAGATTTGGGGCAGTGATTTCGGGGAACAGTGATCAGTAATAGAATACAGTCATTCAGCTTTGCTCGTATCCGTTCCAGTAAGGTTGAGCTGAGATGCTGTCTGTTTTCTCTTTTGCTAGGTAGTCCCGGAATCATAGCTTCAGAAGGCTCCACTATTCCCCAGGAACATTGGATTTGTGCTGATAGACTTTGTCAGGTCAGAAACTCAGTTCAAGGGTAATCAGGGCCAGAGAAGGCTAGTCAGGCATAGACCACCAGTACCACAGCTACCAGATTAGTGATCTTTGAGCAGTCGGGTTGAGATTTCCGAGCCTACTGCAGACACAAATATACCGGTTGCTCAGTTAGATCAGGACAATATGTCGAGTCTGGAAGAGATGGTGCGCCAACTCCAGGATAGTATGAAAACCATGCAGCAAGACGCTGTCTGTCAAGCAGAATTGCCAAGCAACGGGCTGTGGTCATAGCCCAACAGGCAGAGACAATTGCCAGGCTAGAGCAACAAACCGGAGCATCTGCTTCGCATCGAGCTCCTCCACCACCAGGGGTTCAGACACCCGGGGAAACACCCAATGTCCAGGAAGGTACGGACATTCCAGTCGGGCCGGCTCCGCCCCGGTTCTACCCCAACTATCCAAGACACCCATCAACCTACCAGACCCTCTCTTTGAGTTCAAGACGGACCCCACAGCATTGAAAGTAAGCAAGCTTGAGAAATTGTTCAAAAAGTCTCAGGGGGCCCACTCTATTCCTGATATAGAGGATGGTTATACCGACTCAGTGGTGACATTACCGGATCGGTTCAAGATGCCATATATCGATCGATTCGATGGCTCTGGAGACCCAATGGTGCACCTCCACCTGTTTTCTGATATCCTGAGACCAATGGGTTTGACCACAGCCCAAAAATTGTCACTATTCGGCCAGACCCTGTCTGGGATAGCCGCAATCTGGTATGCGAAATTGGAGAACTTTGTGAAACAGAATTGGGAAGAGATGGCTGAGGCTTTCAGTGATCAGTATTCCTACAACACACAAATTGAGGCCACAACCCGTGATCTTGAAGTCACCCGCCAAGAGCCAAAAGAGGGTTTTTCAGAATTTGTGGCGAGATGGAGAGCAAAGGCCTCGATGATGGCTGCAAGGCCTTCCGACAAAGACCAGATAAGGATGGTTGTGTGCAACCTCCAACCCAGATTGATGCAAAAAATGATTGTTCTCCCCTTCCCTACTTTTTCAGATTTACATGAGATGGGGGTTCAAATCGAGGATGCCATCCGACAAGGGATCTTTGCAGAAGATAATGAGCCTTTGAAGAGGAATGTTGCTCACAGTCCCAATGCTACTACTGATGGTAGCACAGCTGCGAAATGCTCAGAAGTAGGCACTATCACCACTTCCCTCAATGGCCAAAAACCAACCACTTCAACTCGGCCCCAAGCCCGAAAATTCCATCCTCTTTACATGAGTCTCTCTCAAGCTTTGAAAAAGCTGCGAGAAGAAGGGCACCTAGAACTCCTAGAACCCCAACCCCTTCCAAACCCTCTTCCACCAAGATATGACCCAGCTAAATATTGTGCCTATCATCAGCAGCACGGTCATGATACGAACCGTTGCATCCGCCTTCGTCATAAGATTCAAGATCTTATTGACGAAAAGACCCTAGCTCCACCAAAAAGGACCTCAGGTTAGTACTGATCGTCACCTCTACACCTCAACCTCATCCATATATTGGCCGTCCCTTACGACCCCAGCATATACATCACCCCGGCCCATCTACCCAAGCCTGAGGTGTTTATCCCGGAAAGCATGGACTTATGCATGATGGGTGCGTCTGAACCCCAATCATCTCAAACCCATGAACCCAACTTCTGAGCTGATGAGGATGATCGAAGATCTTCAGAGAACTGTGGCAGATCTAACCTTTGGGGTTTTGGCCCCATCATCAACCACATCACGTACCAGAGAGTTCATGTCTAAAGGCTCCCCAACCTTGGGACAGGCTGCATTGGAAGAAGGCCAATCCCTTGGCAAGGTAGAGGCAGGTGGTAAGAACAAGGTAGGGGCAGGCATTCGTCCCCATGAACACCTTCAGTGGGATATTGAGGCTTTGAAAGCCGAAGGGCTAAACAAACAGCAAGTACTCGCAGTTGTTGCAAAAACTGTGGATGACACTTTCGCCACTCAGAATGGGAGCAGTCTGAATCAATGGACAGGCCGGGAGAAGGGCCGTTGTACCAGGAATGTTCCTTTTAGCCCTAACCCCGTGCTCAGAGGAGATCAACTAACCCAGTCAGCACCGGTCAATCCCTTTGCTGGTGCACCCAGCAAAAAGCCACAAACCTCAAAATACCCACCTCGGGGCCAAAGAGTGTTCACCCCACTGTACATGTCTCTATCAGCGGCCTTAAGGGTCCTAATTAAAAAAGGGCACCTGAAACCCCTAGAGCTGCGGCCACTGCCAAATAAACTCCCCCCCTCCCATGATCCGGCCAAGTATTGTGCCTTCCATCAACAAGTTGGCCACGTCACTGATAGTTGTTACCGTCTTCGCCACGAAATACAAGATCTGATTGACAATAAGGTCATCGTCGCACCAGCCCCTGCAAAGTCTATCGGCACTGGATCGGTGAACTTGAGGGATAGTATGAATATGTGATGGGGGACAAACCACCTGCGGGCAGTGCTCAGTTTACTTCAGATGTGGCGTATGGCACGCACTGTTTTGAGCAATGCGAATGCTGGTCTTTGTATGCTCTGGCTTGGTACTGAGTCAGTTTGTTGTTTTTTGCTTTGAGTCTGTCTCTTTGTCTTGAGTCAGTCTTTTTGATTAGGGTCTGTCTTGTTGTATCGAGTCAGTCCTGTTTTGTCAGAGTCGGGTGATTCGGGGGAGTTACCTCGGACATCACTTGCTTGTTTTGCGTCTGTCTTTTCATTTTCTTTTGAGTCTGTTTCTGCCAGGGAGTCAGTTATGCCAAGAGATTTGAATGAACAGCAGTGATTTTCACACTCTTGTGTTTGCTTCTGCCGTGTGCCAGTTGTGCCAGAAATTCTAATGAGATGGAAGTATTTGACTAAGAACTCTGTCTTTTCTGTGCCTTGAAGTCATTGCATTGACCTAAATTTTTCAAAACTTTTTCAAACACTGCGGTGAAAACGAAGAGGAAGGAATTCCTCGGGATTTGTAAAAATTTGATCAATTGAGAGAAAGAGAGGCGTGCTAAGCCCTTAATGAGTGAAATCATGCTTGTTAGTGTAAGTACTGAGAAGGACCCTAGCTTTGATCCAGATTGGTCCTACACTGTCTTCAGCGCGAGCGATTTGTCGCTTTCTTAAAAACTTTCAAAAAATGTTTTGCGCGGTCCTGCGAAGACATGTGTTGAATCGCTCTTGAGATTGTGCAGCCTAGGATCGCTCTCAGCCTCGAGACTCAACCCTTCATTTTCAAACCTTGGACTCAAACTCAGAATGTTCAACGGTCAACTGCAACATGAGGCCTGTGTGGCCAGATCAGAAGCAGCCTGAACTAGGGCGAGAATATCAGAAATGATCAAAGGAAGCTTGTGAAGCTAAATCAAAAGCCCCTCCCTAACTAGGGGCAAAGATATCAGATGTGCTCGAAGAGCCAAAGATGAGTCCTCTTGCAAATCAATAGCCACTCTCTTGGATACGGATGGCTTCAAAACCTTACAACCATTTGGCATGGACCAAGCTACACTTTTACCCTTTGAGAGGCTCGCTAGGCCGAAAACCCGGAAGGGCGACCCAGGCAAAAGTTAGAGCAAGCAAAAATTACATACAAAAAAATACAGAAAAAGAAGAAAAAAAAAGAAAGGAAAAGAAGAAAAAGAAGCTCGCAAGGTCGAAAACCCGCATCGGGCGCCTTGGCAAAAGTTAGAGAAAAGAAAAAGAAAGAAAAGAAAAAGAAAAGAAAAAAAAAAGAAAAGAATTGAAAAAAAAAGAGAAGAACAAAGCTCGCAAGGTCGAAAACCTGCAATAGGCGCCTTGGCAAAAGTTAGAGCATAAAAAGGACAGGTTAAATACCCGAGTGTACCTACCCCGAACTACGTAAGGCTTGATTCCCATGTTTGGGATACGTAGGCAACTTCACTCTGAAGTCCAGCCGTAAAACAATTCAAATTCGACTATGTCCATGTGATGGTTTTGATCATCTTTGCCTTCTCTGTATCCGAGAGTCTGGTCGTGTTCGTCGCTCAGAGGACTGACTACAATGTGCTGCGACATCATCCAAACAAGGGGCAACTTTCCGTTGCCATTCAAAACGCCACAGTGTCATTTCAAACAAGGGGCAACTTTCCGTTGCCATGCAGCTCTTTTCGAACAAGGGGCAATTTTCCATTGCTATGGGTCCGAGGTTGTGCATCTCAAGAGTTGGTTCCGTGCGTTGAGCATTGGCCTTTGCAAAGCAGTTTTTGAGAATTTTTAATGAGGTTGACTAATTTTCTCTCAAAAATTATTCCATTTTTCCAAAACTGGACCATTTGTTGGACCTAAAAAAGGAAAATTTTCAGTGCTCATAGCCTGACTTGCATGATTTCAAATCAAAAATCGAACAAGTATGCTAATCTAACTCTCACATTGGTCAAAATTGTTTTAGTAGAAAGCAAAAATAAAAAAAAATGGTCAAAATGATGAATTAGGGGCACAGTTGAGTCAGGCTTCCTGTCTTTCCCCCGTTGTCAATGCATTCGCCAAGAAGGGCACTCTACCTGCCGGAAGAGGGCACAGCTGAAGTCAACAACAAAGGGCTGAAAGCTCTTCCACCCTCTAAGCAACAAGGTATCAAGCCAAGTGCGAAGCACGAATTGGAATGGATCAAAATGTTCCACTTCCTCATTTGGATAGATCTGATCCCGTCCAAATTCCCCCAGCAAAGCATCATCAACCGATGTCAGCTACAGATTTGCTACACACCTAGTTGTAGCACAACCCCTCTATGGGAGAAACTCACTGTTGTGAGCAGAAGAAAGAGAATCTAGCAGAATGCTAGGGGCAAGAGCCAGCAACTTCTTGTCTATCCACCAACCACTCTGGGGAGGGATGAAAAATGAGAGATTGAAGAATAGAGAGATGTGCGCTGAGAGAAAAAGTGAGGAAAAGGGCTTTTTCAGAAAAACAGAGCTTGAGGCCGAGTGATGTGAGAATCACAAATGAGAAAGGGTGGGAAATAATACCCGTGAAACAGGCTCCTTGTGCACATTTGAGTCTTGTGTTTGTTTTGTCTGTCTCGATTCTTGTTTCGAGTCGTTTCGAGTGTCAATAGATGTGTTTAGGTTGTTTACCTTTTGTTTTCCGTTGTTGAGTCGTGGTGTGCTGTGTTCAGTCGTAGGCTCAATACCCAGTCGAGAACTTATTCTCACCGTCAATTTCAAAAAAAAAATCATCTTGTGCTCAGAGTGCTGTGCTATTCCCTACATTTGTGCAAAACAAAATTTTGTTCTTTCAAAAACCGCAGGGTTCAACCCGGGTCAAGTGTGAACTGTAAAACAAGGTCCTATCTGAAGCTATGTAGGTTCCGGACTGCAAAGCAAAAGAAAAGAGGGAAAATCGAAGCACCTCAGTGTGTTTCACCTTCAGCAAATTCCGTGATTGTACTCCGGATGTACCTCTTCAGGGCCTTGCCAATGCTCCGAAGTATGAGTGTGCCTCTACCTCAAGCGCAAGATCAAGCCTGCTTCAAAGTTATGCACCCTTCCACCCGCATTGTTATGCACTCTTCCACTGGTATTGTCATGCACACCTTACTTGCATTTATTTGCATCTTGAGTTATCTTCTATTGTTTATCCTTTTACGCTAAGCAGCGTTTGGGATTGTTGTCCTCCAGGACTTTCTCAGGTTGCGCCGGGAACGCGCCTGATGGTTTGTTGGACCTCCTCTCACGATTTCAGCGTGGTTTGAGTGTCCCGTTCCTTACGCGATTTCAGCGTGTTTGGAATTTATCCCAAGTTGCGTTGTAGACGCACTGGGCGGTTTGTTGGACCTCCTCTCACGATTTCAGCGTGGTTTGAGTGTCCCGTTCCTTACGCGATTTCAGCGTGTTTGGAATTTATCCCAAGTTGCGTTGTAGACGCACTGGGCGGTTTGTTGGACCTCCTCTCACGATTTCAGCGTGGTTTGAGTGTCCCGTTCCTTACGCGATTTCAGCGTGTTTGGAATTTATCCCAAGTTGCGTTGTAGACGCACTGGGCGGTTTGTTGGACCTCCTCTCACGATTTCAGCGTGGTTTGAGTGTCCCGTTCCTTACGCGATTTCAGCGTGTTTGGAATTTATCCCAAGTTGCGTTGTAGACGCACTGGGCGGTTTGTTGGACCTCCTCTCACGATTTCAGCGTGGTTTGAGTGTCCCGTTCCTTACGCGATTTCAGCGTGTTTGGAATTTATCCCAAGTTGCGTTGTAGACGCACTGGGCGGTTTGTTGGACCTCCTCTCACGATTTCAGCGTGGTTTGAGTGTCCCATTCCTTACGCGATTTCAGCGTGTTTGGAATTTATCCCAAGTTGCGTTGTAGACGCACTGGGCGGTTTGTTGGACCTCCTCTCACGATTTCAGCGTGGTTTGAGTGTCCCCTTCCTCACACGATTTCAGCGTGTTTGGAATTTACTTTAGGTTGCGTGGAACGCGCTCCTGATTGATTTTCTTTGTTCTTCCTCCACTCACGAGTCCAGCGTGGTTGGAGTGTGTTCACCCTTTGCATCTTTACTAGCATAGTATTTCATTCACGCTACCTTGCGCACCTTACCTGTACTTGTTAGTACATTGCATTGTTTTATATACAAACTGGCTTCGCGTAGCGTATAAGTCCAATTTTCAAACCGGCTTCGCGTAGCGTATAAGTCCAATTATCAAAGTCTTCCTGCATATCATTTTGCATCCTGCCTGAACTACGCTGGTTTGATTCCTTGCAAAGGGATACGTAGGCAGCCCGCGGGTTCAACCAACTGCATCTATATTTGTTGTTTGTTTGTCCAAGTCTTCGGCCTTGTCAAAAATGGGTCGTCTCTGGGCTTTGACATTCACTCCTGTCATTGTTATGACTTCCGAGTTCTGTCAAAGAGGGGCAACTGTAGACACCCCATTTTTGACTGCCCTTAAGACTTGGGCGCGACTAATGGTTTGCTCTGTGTTGGAAGGTGTGCAGGATGCAGGTTCAGTTTCTTCGGCAAGGAGAGAGGCGAATCTCAACTTTACGCCCCATTTTGAACCAAAATTATTTTGGATGGTTTTGAGACCTTAAAACCCTCTCTTTCAAAACATTTTTGAAATAAAATTCCCATGATGTTCCGACGCTCGCATTTCGGTAAATGGTGTGCTTTTCGGTAAAACGAGCAAGGACAAAGTGGAGATGAATGAAAGAGAGATGAAATCTTTGAAAATCTTTCAAAACACCTTACTTCGGGGTTTGAAGTTGAAGAGAAGAGGAGAAGAGGGGAGAAAACAAGTTGGAGAAGAAGATAGACAAGAATCGCTAAGAGAGGGACGAGCAGTCCTCGCTAAATCAAGCTTATTTGTCTATACACTTGGAGTTAAGTTATGAAGCTACCACCATTGGAAAGAAGACTTCCGGGGCTTCATTTTTCATACAAGAATCTCTTAAACCCGAGTCCGGATGGCGGAGATATGATTGGTTGAAGTTGGGCATTATCCCGGTTGGACCAAAACTCAGCAACCTTCACCAAAACAAGCATAACTTTCTGCACAGTTGGAATTTTAATGCACAGTTTGCGGCTTTGGAAAGATTACTTCCGGGGCTTCAATTTTGACATAAGAATGACCTAAAAAGGAGTTCATATGAAGAAGTTATGCCCATTTGCACCTGCAGAGTAGATTTTTCCTGCCGACCGGCCAGAACAGAGTGCTGACCGGCCAAATAGATGGCCGACCGGCCAAATAGAGTGCCGACCGGCTAGTAAAGATGGCCGACCGACCAAGTTTGCTAGCCGACGACCTTCCGGAGTATTCTACAGATTGAATAGATGCTAGCTGTGCCAGCTGGAATGCACAGACTCTGCTCCCCATACACATGTGTGGCCATTTTGAGCCTTTGCACCCCTTTTGGTCCAACCTTTTGCACCCTTTTGATCAAGCTTCTTGAGGAAGCTTTGACAAAGGGTCAAGCTTCCTCAAGAAGCTTGCACCCTTTGGAATAGCTTCTCTTAGAAGCTTGGTCCCTTTGGCCCTTTTTGTATAGCTTCTTTGAGAAGCTTTATACCATTTCCTTGCTCTATAAAAGAAACCCATCCTCCTCCATTGTTTTGGTTCAGCAAAATCAGACCTAATACACATATATTCTGATATATACATTTTCCCTCTCTATATTTCCCTCTCTCTCTTCATTGTGTGTGTGTTTAAGGGCCAAAAGTGTGATTTCTTCTTAGTTTTGCACCAAAGCACACACCATTACACCATACTTCAACCTTGAGGGGCTTGGAGGGCTTGATCTTGAGTTTTTGGACTGGTTTTGATCACAAGAAGGTGGCTGGAGTGGCTGTTCTTCAAAGTGTTCTTCAAGGGTGAGTTAGTTGCTTTATATTCCCCAATCTTGCACTAGCTCTTAGGCCTATTTGCTTGCTGTTTTGGGCTCCGACCAGAACTGAAAAGGTCATTTTTTTGAGCCATATTTCATGTTTGTTTAAGGGCTCAACCTTGTTTGAGCCCTCCATTTGGTACTTGCTTCAATACCATCTTGTATACCATTATTTTGCATGAAATTTCTAACCCATGTGTGATCTTTTTTTCGAGCATAATGTAAACTGTAAGAGGGCCTATTTTGAGCCCCTCTTCAACATTGAAGAAGGGCTCAACCCTGTTTGGGCCCCCTATCTTGCACTTGCTTCATAATCTCTCTTATTTACCGTAAATTTGCATGATTTGTTTGGCCTATATGTAAATTGTTTTGGAGCATGTCATGAACTGTGAGTAAGCTTATTTTGTATCCCTCTACAACATTGTAGAAGAGATCAACCTTGTTTGGGGCCTCCATGTTATACCTACCATTATACCCCTCTTTGGCCCCATTTTTGCATGCCTTTTTAGGCTTACCTAGCTTCTGTTTTCGGCCATCATCAGAACTTGAAATAGTCATATTTTTACCTTCTTGGCATATTTCATGAAGGGTCTTTGCTTGTTTAATGAATGTTTGGCCTACTTCATGTTATACCCTCTTATGGCCTATTTCTTGCATGGCATTTTTGGCATGTGTGCATACTGATTTGGGGGATGTCATCCACTATAAATGTTCATGTTTTTAGTCCCTCTTCAGTGTTGTAGAAGGGTGTTTTTCCATTTGGGCTTTTCATTTACCATCCATTTCAATACCCCTCTCTTGGCCCCCATTTTTGTATGCCATCTTAGCCCTACTTGTGTTTACTGCCTTGCCATGCTTTGTACTGTAAAAATGCTTGTCTCGGGGCTGCCTTGCTTTTGTCTCTCCATTACATGTTCAAATTATGCATGCTTTGTATAGCTGTAAGCCATTTCATGCGTCTAATCTTGGGTTTCGGGGCCTATAGCATGCATTAGGTGACATCTCTCCATGTTTTGGGACCATTTGACATCATGTTCCAGCGCTGAAATCTGCATGTTTACATGCCATGTTTCATCATTTGCCATGCCTTGTTAAAGTTGCATGTTGTATCTTAGGATTGATCCATGCATTGGACATGTTTGTGTGCATTTCGGTTGCCTCATTTCACCTAATGGCCTCCTATGTGAGTGTGGCTGAGGCTATCTCATATTGGGTAAGCCCATCTTGCATTGTGTATGCCATGTTTCAATGCGTTGTGCATGTTATGTTATGTACATTGTGTGTGCCATGTAGTTGCATTGCATGTTCGTGTGTTAGTTTGCATGCTTAGGTTGCATGTGCATTGTTGTGCATTGCCTCACCTCTTGATCAACCATGATGGAGGTTGGGTACCTTGTATGTTTGTGTGCATTGCATTTGACATTGAAATGCAAACTTGGCCTCTTAGGCCATCATGCGTCAAGATGCATAGTTGATGGCCCAAGAACCGAGGGTCATGCTTCCTTGAGTCCCATATATGATAGGGAGCATTGACCATGCTTACATTTGCTCTAAAATCCATGTCATGCACTGTCTGTCTGCTGTTGCTGTCAAACTGTCCTCTGCAGGAATTTTGTGCCGACCGGCAGTGTATAGTGCCGACCGACACTATATAGGTGGCCGATAACTTCATGGACAGCCGGTGGTTATTTTGGATGGCCGGTGGATATTCCATCCAGCCGGTGATGTATAGCAGCATGCAAGGAAGGTGTTCTGGGACTTTGACAATTTTTGGAGAGACAGGGCAGTAAGAACAGAGGCAGCAGTGTCATGATACGGGTTTCCGGGCGAGTCGGATTCGAGCATGCATCATTCGCGCATCCCGAGGCAGGGCTGAGGCCCCTCTTTTTTTTATATGCTGAATTTAATTTGATAATTAGAAATTTCTGTAATAATTTATTTATTCTGTATTCGGACTGTATTATTTTTGGACTGTATATTCTTTTGGTCCCTCCGAGAGAGGGCATAATTGTAATAAGTGTGGGTGAGTGTGTGTATGTCTTCCAACCCCGCGTCTTTCTTCCCTTTTATTTACCTGCTTATGATGGTAGATTAGGGCATATTTAAAATTAGCATACCTTATGCAATACATGCGTGCATCCATGCATTTGTCTAAACATGCACCGGGCTCGGTACATCATACAAACTACATCGTACTTTCAATTCCAAATTGAATACGTGATAGTTGTAGCATTTCGCTTGCCATTTTAGGGTTAGCCGAGCCTACTCTAGATTGCATCCTTGCCTGTGTTGCATTAGCCACTCTAACATGAACTAGGACACGCATGTCTGCTAACTAGTTTCTTGTTTTGGCACAGAGTACGATGTAAGTATTTTACGCTTTAGCATATCGCATGCGTGTGAATGTTGCCATGACAATATGCTTACCATGCAGCTAAATGCTTATGTGAGATAAACTGCTTGAATGCCTGTGGGTGGAGGTTGGATTGTCTGAGTTGGGAAAACTCATTGAAATCCGTGTTTTAGCCTACTTGCGAGTAGCAAATTCCGAAACATTTTCAAAACAAACGGGTATGCAATGTTTGTTTCTAAATTAGGCAATCTAGTCTATACTTGTTTGCTGTGCGCATAACATAGTAATTCTAGGCTAATAATTGGGATAAGAGCATGTAATGTTTTCAAAATCGGATATCACGGTTAGTAGAGGCCGGTCTTCGGACCGGGCGAAAGGGGGTGCTCATAGCTAACCTTCCCCGATCGTACCCAAGCTCCCGAGCCAAGGACATTTGGTGATGACGGACACGTGGCCTTCGGCACCGAGTCAGGGTTTCCTAAATTTCCCATTTTAAAAATATTTAGGTGGCGACTCTGTAATCTAGCAAAGCAGTCCATGTTTGGCACTACTTTTCAAAAAATATGTTTTTCCTTCAAAACGATTTGCCAGAGTTGGACTCTTTGGTTCAGATTTAGAACCGCAACACTTCAAAAAGGAGAGTCCGAGCTGTAGCGAGGTCCCTTGCGGGCGTTGTTACAACGCGTAAGACGCGATCCTGAGTGATTTTCTTGGGACGTGCAAGAACATGTTCCCGAGCAGTCTTTATCTCGAGACGTGTAAGACACGACCCCAAAGGTTCTTCTCAAGATGCATGAGATGTGTCCTCTAAGTTTTTTTTATCTCTATCTCTCTATATATCTCTCTCAGGACGTGCAAGAACACGACCCTGAGTGGTTTTCTCAGGACGCATGAGACGCATTCTCAAGCAGTCATTATCTTAGGGCGTACAAGAACATGTTCCCGAACAGTCTTTATCTCGGGA
This sequence comes from Camellia japonica, assembly GCA_030407325.1. Taxonomy (NCBI): domain Eukaryota; kingdom Viridiplantae; phylum Streptophyta; class Magnoliopsida; order Ericales; family Theaceae; genus Camellia; species Camellia japonica. The sequence goes on from JAPPVO010000017.1 coordinate 80,960,093, forward strand.
CGTGTGAGATGCAACCGCGAAGGTTTTTCTCAAGACGCATGAGGCGTGTCCTCTGAGCTTTTCTCTCTCTCTCTCTCTCTCTCTCTCTCTCTCTCGGGACGTGCAAGAACATGTCCCCAAGAGGTTTTTTATCTCAGGATATATGACGACGTGTCCTTGAGCGGGTTCATCTTGGGGCACGCGAGTTTACGTCCCAATTTGTTTTAAGTCTTCGCTATATCATGTAAAACGCATGTTTAAAGTTTGTATTATTTCATTATTGAATTATATCTTCTATAGTTGCATCACTTTATAAGAATCATGAAATCGGCTATGTGATGTGTGATTTGGCTTGTATCTTTCACTCTCTCTGCGTGATACGTAGTTTGGGCTTGTGCTCCCTCTCTTTTTTGTGATTTTCGGGTAGTATGCTCGTTTGTGGTTTTGATTGTTGCATTGTGTATCATTTGTATCATGCCCCTAAACTACGTTGGTTTGATTCCTTGTAAAGGGATACGTAGGCAACTTTCGAGTTCAACCAACTACATTTGCATTTTGTTTGTCTGCCCAAGTCTTACAGCCTTATCAAATGGATCGTCTTCAACCTTTGACATTCACTCACATCATTTCATGATGTACCGAGCTCTATCAAAGAAGGGCAACTATAGACACCCCATTTTGACCGCCCTTAAGACTTGGGTGCTTCATTCCAAACACCTGATGATGAAAAGTTGCACTGTGCAATCTTTTGAATCTTCAGCAAAGGAATCTGGATTCAAGCTCTAATCCCCAACCTTACACCCCATTTTGACCAAAATGTTTTAAATCTTGTCCCTCCCTCCAACTTGCACTAGTCTTGTAACAGTAGGCCTGGAGGCAACTTTTAGACCCGGTCGTGGGTATTTGGACCTAGCAGGGTCATATTAGCGATAAACAATGTATCTGTCGAGATTTTGCCAGCTATCCTTTTTTGAAGATATTTTCAACCAAAACACCTCAAATTCTATAAATAGACCCTCTCCCTTCAGAATTTTGAGTTGAAAAAAGTATCAAAAGGCTTTGAGGTTGTTAGGAGCTTAGAGCATACCCTTTTCTTGCAAAGACCTCCATATCACCTTTAGCTATATATACACAATACATACATCATTAGAGCTTGTTCTTGAAGCATTTTGCTAAAGTTTTAAACAATATTTCAGATACTTGAGGGTGTTAAGATTGAAGTTTGATAACTAAGAAGTTAATCCTCTTTTCAAGAGGTAGAGCTTTGTATTCTTTTCATCTATTTCTCTTTTACTATTTTCCTCTCTTTTTCTTGTTTTGTATACTGTTTTTGAGTTGTTTTGTGGGGCTAAAATATGTGATTAAGGTTACAAAAAGTGGAAGGGTTGGCCACCCTTCCTTAGGCTTGATGACTAGTTGTTAACTATAGCTTCTCTTTACTTTTTTTTTCTTGTTTTCTCTCTTCTTCTTCTTCTTCTTCTTCTTTTTTTTTTTTTTTTTTTTGTGGGCTGTTTAGTATGTTAATTAATTATGCTTTGAATATTATAGTTGCACTGTTGTAATAGCATAATAGTCCTCGCGAGTTTGGTGTGTTTAGGATGTAGCCACCAATCCGTTTGAGCTGACAGCTTTTCTTTTGTTTTTATAGCTTTTCTTAATAGTGTAATAGTCCTCGCGGATTTGGTGTGTTTCGGATGTAGCCGCCAATCCGTTTGAGTTGATCGCTTTCCTTTTATTCTTATAGCCTTCCCTATGTATATTGAAACCTTGTGGTCATGGAAGGTTTAAAGCTTAGCCACCCCGCCACAAGTTTGATTAACTAGTTGTTAATCTTTTGCTTTCATGATATTGTTGTTTACCTTGAAGCTAGGTGATAACTTCCGTGTTAAAAGTGTTGAAAAACTCTCTTCTCGATCATTTTCAGAACATGGAAATGGATGTCTCATCCTTATTCCATGAATAAAAGAGGAGTTGTCAACAAATTTGACGAGTTGTGTGTTTAAGCTTTGATAGTTAGCTTTTATTTTATTTTATTTTGAGTTGTTCTATTTGTTTTGTTTTAGTTGTGATTTTGTTCTCTTCAAAGCAAAACAAGAGCTCTTCCATCAAAAGTATTAAAGATTCTCTTCTAGTTTCATTTCGAAGCATGGAAATGGATATTAATCCATGTTCCATGAGTAGGGAGAGGAGTCTCTAATTCCTTTCTTCAATGATGCAACCTCTTGTTTCCAAGGCTTTTACCTAAAATGGTTCACATTAACGTATTCTCTCTAATTTGCATACTCATTTAGTCTTATTTACTATGAGATGTAGTAGGTTTGAGCCATTTCTTCATTTGAAGCTTCTAGCTTTAATTCTCATTTTTGTCGCCTCTATGATCATCGCATGTTGTCTTGTGATGTTTGATGGTCCATGAAGCAAGTCTACCTCTCCCTTGAGTATCTTCATGATAGGAAGGGGTAGAAAGGACAAACATCTTTTGGAAACACTCTGTCTGCACTGTTATTACCTCACTACACAAAACAGGTTTTCTGGTTGAAATTGATGCACAACCACCTTTTATTGGACCCGGCCACGCCTCATTGTGGAACGGCCGGGCCTCAAAGTGAACAAACAGTATGTTGTTGTTGGCAAAACAGAGCAGTGGCTAAGGGAAAAATAGAGCAGTTCTCCCAAAGGCAGACAGAGTAGTTTCTGGAGGATGTTCTCATTTGCGCGCATGTGGTCCTTGTCATTTTTTTCTTTTTTCTATATTATTGTTGCTATGATATTTGCAAATGTAATAATTAGATAATTATTCATTCGGTGATGTATTAATTAGTTGATTAGGCCATTCGGACCCTCTTGTAAGAGGGCAAATTTGTAACACTTTATGTATGTCTTCCAACCTCCATTTATTTCTCCCTTTTATTTACATGCTTATCATCGTTGTTTATAGCATCATGTTTCATGTCTATCATTCTCATACCTCGCATCCATTCTTACACGCATTAAGGTTTGGCTCATCATACTTGATGTTGTTATCATTTCCTACTTGATTATGTGCGCTACCTCATGATTTGAGTTGCTTCACATGTTATGTTAGTAACTAAATTTATCAGTCACATTTTGTATGTGTTGCATTAGCCATATTGCATACTGGGATCATGCATTTTTCTAAATTATTTCTTTTTCTTTGGCTTGCCGCAAATAAATACTAGGTGAGCATTTTTTGCTTTAGTATATCATATGTGTGTATGTGTATTGCCATATATAGCATATTACCATGAGGCTACTTGCTTACTTGAAATATCATGCCTGTGGATGGAGATTATTTTGCTTAAATTGGAATGACTTTGATTGTTGTACATATGGGCTCATTTTTTTTCTTTGAGTTGCACATATTCGAAAATTCTTTCAAAAAGCATGAAATCAAAGCATTCCAAAGTAAGTGACGCGGTCTATACTTGTTTGCCTCACATAGTAATGTTAGCATATTAATCAATCAGAATATGAGTATATAATGTCCATAAAATTCACATCATGATTTAGTAGAGGCCGATCTTTGATCGGATGAGTGGGGTGCTCAATTCATGACCATCCCCTCTCATACCTAAGTTCCCGAACTGAGACAACTTTGGTTATGATGGATAAGTGGCCTTTAGCATGAGTCACGGGTTTCCTAATTCTCCTAAACATATTAGGTGGTGACTCTAAAATCTGGTAATGCAGTCCATTTTTAGCATCTCTTGCAATTAGTGGATTTTTCTGGGATTTGCCAGATTCGGACTCTCATTTTCTTTTCTTTTACATTGCACTCATGAAACCAGATTCAGAACCATAGGAGTCCAAACTGTAGGGAATCATATCCGAGGAGACTAAACCCCTCTGAGTAACGCGAAAAACCAACAATAGTTTCTAGTAACTCTGTTGGGGAGTGAAAAGAGAACTTGACTTGAACTTCATGATGTGAGATTTTATTTACATATATATGTTCATTACATTTCATTTGCATTGGTGCTCATAAGTCACTATGCTTTCCATTTGCTATTCTTGGATGGCTTGCCAGAGGCTTGCTTAAAGCTTGCCAAAAGGTTAGCTAGTCGTAGGCTTTGCCATGTTAGGAACACAACCCTTGGATCTGGATTATCACCGTACCGCTTGATCCTCCTTTCACTTCTCGGTGTTACGTGTGAAAGGTATATTAGGTAATCATGCTAAGGTACCCTTTTTTTGACCAATCAACCTAGTGTATATAGTGAACTCTAGTGACCTTTCAAACTAGGATAGGATGCTATCCCATATTCAGGATGTTGTGATACTGCTTGTTTGAAATAGTGAAGCTCTAGATCGTTCCAAATCTAGGATAGGGAAACCCAAGCCCCCATAGGGGTATTTTGTTCGCTTTACCTACTATATGCTATCTGTTTGGAATCTGTATATGGAGTTCGCTATTGGGTATTAGACAGTTCAATTTATCAGTTCATGGAGGGATGAGCTTAGTTTGTCAAATTAGTTGTTTAGTTTCATAGTATACAGTTTGAAGTTGGGCCGAAATACAGCTTGATCACTTTTTTTGTTTTCTTATTTTCTTTTCTTTTTTAGAGTCATTTGAAACCATAGCTTCAAAAGGTTCTGATATCCCCCAAGTACTTTGGACCCGTGTTGGTGTAGTTTGTAAAGTTAGATATTTAGTTCAGGGATAACTAGTGTTTGCATTAGTTTCGCCAGTGGCAAAATGAAGAAGGGCCAGATAGGGTTCACCGGCTCTGTTATTCTGACAGTCAGCCCTTAGATCACCTTTAATCAGTTTACCCCAGGCACAATCATCTATTCTTATAATGGCTCAGTATCCGCCAGATCTGAAGGAGTTAGTGATCCGTATTCAGCAATCAGCAGATTCACTCCATCATGATATAGCCCGACAAGCCGAGGTCACCAATAGGTTGCTACAACAACAGCCAGCTGCAGCTTCTGTTTCTCATACACCTAACATTACTACTTCTACACTGGGTATTACTACCAATACTACAGCTCAGGATCTACTGGCCAAAGGTGTTACTATTCTTCCAGGCCAAGCAAATCCAATCCCGGTCTAGAATTCTAAAGCTCCAATTCATCAAACCGAGGCACCTTTCGAGTTTGAGTTTGACCTGGCCCTGCTCAAAGTCAATAAACTTGAAAAGTTGTTCAAAAAGGCACAGGGAGTTAATTCTATTCCAGATATCGAAGAAGGGTACTCTACGTCTGCTATTACTTTGCCAAAGTGGTTCAAGATGCCTCATATTGACCGTTTTCATGGTTCTGGGATCCAATGGTACATTTGCGTCTCTTTTCTGATATTCTGAAACTGATGGGTTTGACCATAATCCAAAAGTTGTCACTTTGGAAGGACCATGTCCGATACAGTTGCCATCTGGTATGCTAAACTAGAGGACTCCATGAAATAGAGTTGGGAAGAGTTGGTCGAATCCTTTGTGTAGACTCGACTTTCTTCGCACGCCCCCTTTCGGAGAGCATCAAATTTGGTCTTACTACAGTTCAGACTCCTGTCACGGTTCTGAATCTAATCTCACAAAGTGCAATGCGAGACTGATAAACACCAAAGAGTCCAAATCCGGCAATTGGTTTTGAAAAATCAATTTTGAATGAAAAAGCGCCAAACATGGACTGCTTTGCCAGATTACAGAGTCGCCACCTAAATATTTTGTTTTGGGAAATTTGGGAAACCCTGACTCGTGCCAAAGGCCACGGGTCCGTCATCACCAAAGTTGCCTCGACTCGGGAACTTGGGTACGAGAAGGGAAGGTCCTGAAATGAGCACCCCCGCTCACCCGATCAAAAGATCGGCCTCTACTAAGCATGCTATGTTGTTTTATAAACCCCATGTGTTCTTATTCTGATTATTAATCTAACTTACTATGTGATGCACACAGCATATGAGTATAGACTCAATCATGGGAATTGGAACAAAACAACTCATGTTTGTTTTTTAAAATGGTTTGAAAGTGCTACTCACAAGTAGGCTAAAGCGCGGATTTGCTACCCTCAAGTGGGCTTAAAACATGATTTTGCCACTTCGCAAAGTGGGCTTAAAACTCACATTTATCGAATTGTCCCAATTCAGGCAACGAAGCCTTCATCCACAGGCATTCATGTAGTTTAGCATTTAAGCAAATAGCCTCATGGCAAGCATGTTGAACATGGCAACACTTACACTCATAGAAGGATGCTAAAGCATAAACACTTACAGTGTACACCGAGCCAAAACAAAAAGCTAGTTAGCAATATGCATAATCCTAACTATACAAGATGCCTAATGCAATACATGCAATAATGCAACTACATAGGCTCGGCTATCTAAGATGGCATATGAATGCAACAGTTTGATACATGTATTCAAATGAGTATTGAAGTACGATGCAGTTTGAATGATGCGCCGAGCCCGGTGCATGCAAGACAAATGAATGATGCACACATGCAAGCATAAGGTATGCTAATCGAGATATGCCCTAAACTAACCATCAAAAGCTAATAAGTAAAAGGGAGAAAGAAGAGGGGGTTGGAAGACATGGACACACACACGCACCCTTATTATAACATTGTGCCCTCTCGGAGGAGGGTCCGAATAAATAAGCTAAGCTATGCTAAGCTAAGCTAAGCTGGTTATTACAGACCAACTAATTAACTGTTCTAGCTAATTAATTATTACAACATAATTGAATTGAACAACTAGCTAATCTAAGCTAATTAAAATGTTACAACACAGATTAAACTAATTAATTACAACACATGTAATTAACTACAACTAGCTAGTAAAGCGGTAAAATGGCCTCACGGGCAAGGGAGGCATGCATGCTCGGTTGGCTTCACCCCGAAAATCCACCACCTTGCCTCTAGATGCCTCTGTTTGCACAACTTTTGACCTCTAAAAATTGTGCCAACCTCCAGATTGCTTTTGTTTGATCTCAAGAACACACTGATGGACTGATCGGCTAGAAGTGATGGCCATCGGCCAGTATTGGTGGCCGGTCGGCTGGCTTGGGTGGCCGGTCGGCTAGGGCATGTGGCTTGTCGGCCACTGATTCCTGAAATTTCTCCTTTTGCTGCAACAAAGCACAAACAGAGGCATGGCAGTGTATTTGCAAGGAAATGTGTGTGCAACTACCCTCCTTATCATATCTCAACCTCAAAGAAGCGTAGTACTCGGCTCTCAAGCCACCAACCACGCATCTCAATGCATAATGGCCAAAGAGTCAAGCTTGCACAATGTTAGTGAATGCACACATAAGACTCTAAGCGTCGTCACCCTATCATGCATGATCAAGGGTGACAACGACCAAGAAACGCAACACGATTCATCACTTTGAGTATGAAACGTGCCACATTTATAGTGTTTGGATTAACATCCAATCCAAACACATGCAATGCAACACACATATGTTATCTTGGCATGTTTTACTTTGCTCGATTCTTGTTTACACATTTACATTACCAAACCATTTCTTAATTGATTCAGTCCAATGTGCAAGTCCTCTAAGGAGAGGAGGTCAACCAAAAGAATGGCTTAGGACATGATTCAGTCCAATGTGCAAGTCTTCTGGACAGAGCTCAATCTTGCCAAAATAATGGCCTAAACATGCTAAAATGGTAGCCCAAAAGCTTAGACAAACATGCATACAAATTGGCTTTCGAGCAAGGCACAAGGCACAATTCCTAAAAGCATTGAAAGAGTAGAACATGCGAGAGTGTGACTACACTATATACACTGAAATCATGTGAGAAATGACGCTAAGGCATACAAACAACTCAAGCAAAGCATGCTAGAGACTTTGAAGCTCAAAGCTAGCCAAGGGCCTTTACATTATAGCTATAGAAAGCAATCCTCATATGACCTAAACCACTCAAAATAGAATTAAAGCATGCTAAAACATGGATAAAAGCATGTTGGAGTGTAGCCAAAATTAGCTAGAATGATGGGCTAAAGCATCAAGCATACAAGGCTAATTAGCAAGATTACACTACAAGTGTAAGAAGCATGCATGAGGTGACTCAACCAGGCGAAAATAGAGTGACAACATGCTAAAATAAGGTCAAAAATAGGCTGAGATCAAGTCAAGTGATGGTAGAAAAACATGCTCAACAAGTAGGCCAACAAGATATGCAACCAAGAAGCAAAGAGGGGAGGCCACCCCCTCCTACTTTGGACCTCAAAACATGGTTTCTACCACTGAAATTTCTATGAGTTTCAGTGGTAGAAAGGCCAAACAAAGGGTGCCTCAAGAGCCTTAAGAGATGGCACAAGGCTTAAGCAAATAAGGCACACAAGGAGGTGAAACACCCCTAACTTCCACAGGGCCTCAAACAACCATTCTTAACAGTTAAAAAAAAGAGATTTTTAGTTGAAAGCTAGGCCAAAAAAAGCATGCAAGGGTGGCCAAAGCAATGTACAAAAACAAAGCTTAAAGAGGTAGATTCTCACCCTTGAAGCACAACTTTAAAACAGCAAGCAAACCGCCAACTTCTGAGCCAAAATCACTCCAAGGAGCTCCAACAAGGCCTCCAAGAACCTCAAGTCTAAGGCTAAGGTGTTTGACTAGGTGTCTTAGTGCAAATATGTGAAGAAAACACACTTTTAAGCTCAATATAGCACAATATATATATATATATATATAGATATATATATATATATAGAGAGAGAGAGAGAGAGAGAGAATTCTAGAGAGAGGGAAATTTCAACTCTGAAATTTTGTAACCCTCAAATAGGGGGAGGGAGCTCCCCTTATATAGGAAATGCAAGCAAAAAGCTTTGCTTCATCCCTCCATATGTGTATGGAGGATGAGCTTAGTGTTCAACAGCTGGAATAGCTGGCACCAAAAATATCTACAAAAGCAGAAAAAAGGTCGTCGGCCAATACTTGTGGCCGACCAGCCATTAACGAGGCCGAGCGGCCATCAGCAAGGCCGACCGGCCACCACTGATGGCCAATGGAAGCAAGGCCTAACCGATGGGTTGTAGGGCTGGCCAGCAGGCTACCTTCTTCCCCCAGAGGCAATGATACAAGTTCTTGGTGCACAACCAAGCACAAAACAGACAAGTCAAGAGGTCCGAAGGCAAGGCACTCCGCCAAGAACTTCAGGCGCTCTAAACGAACACGAGCATGGATGATCATCGAGTGTTCAAACAATGACGTCTAAGTCTTGAGGACAGTCAAAAATGGGGTGTCTATAGTTGCCCCTCTTTGACAGAACTCGGAAGTCATGAAATGACGAGAGTGAATGTCAAAGCCCAGAGACGACCCATTTTTGACAAGGCCGAAGACTTAGACAAACATACAAGATAACAAAACAGATGCGTCTGTAGGCAGGGGCAAAATGCAAGTGACATGCACAATGCAAAAGCATAACTTATGATTATACAAAGAGGGATGTAATGAAACACTTATGCAAAATAAATGCAACATTTTAAACAAATCGACAAGTCACAGCAATCTCACACATTTCAACAGAAAGGATGTAGGAAAATTATGCAATCTTCACTGCGCCTCACGCGAGAAGGGCAAAGCGACTGTCGGGAATACCCGGAGTCTCAAACAAGATACCTCTTAGCGTATCACACGCGAGAGGGGAAAGGGAACACCTCTTAGCGTATCACACGCGAGAGAGGGAAAGGTAAACACCTCTCAGCGTATCACACGCAAGAGAGGGAAGGGCAACACCTCTCAGCATATCACACGCGAGAGAGGGAAGGGCAACACCTCTCAGCATATCACACGCGAGAGAGGGAAGGGCAACACCTCTCAGCATATCACACGCGAGAGAGGGAAGGAGAAACACCTCCCAGTATATCACACGCAAGAGAGGGAAGGGCAACACTTCTCAGCGTATCCCACGTGAAAGAGGGAAGGGCAACACCTCTTAGCGTATCACACGCGAGAGAGGGAAGGAGAAACAGCTCTCAGTATATCACATGCGAAAGAGGGAAGGTAAACACCTCTCAGCATATCACACGTGAGAGAGGGAAGGGCAACGCCTCTCAGCGTATCACACGCGAGAGGGGGAAGGTAAACACCTCTCAGCGTATCACACGCGAGAGAGGAAAGGAGAAACACCTCTCAGCGTACCACACGCGAGAGAGGGAAGGGCAACACCTCTCAGCGTATCACACGCGAGAGAGGGAAGGGGAACCACCTCTTAGCATATCGCACGCAAGAGAGGGTAAGGCAAGCAAAGCAAACACTGGAAAAAGGTATAAACATCGGAGTTCGTCCCAATGCTTCTAACAAGGTGTTAGTGTAAACACCGGGCGTACCCGGGTGTTTCTAACCAACGAAATGAAGGAGAGAAATGGTTTTACCCAAAATTCCTCTGAATGAACCGTACATACAATATCGTCTGGTTGCATCAGCTTTAAATGAACCATACATACAATATCGTTTGGTTGCATCAGCTTTGAATGAACCATACATACAATATCGTGCCTGCATAAGAAAGAAACCTTACAGGTATAATGCAATATAATGCATATTCTATACAAGATCGACGTCATGCTTTATGTTAAATGCCAAATGCATGTTCCATACGAATGCGAGAAGTGCAAATTCTATGCGAGCAAGAAATGGATATTCTATGCAAATGTGGCGAATGCGTGTTCCATGCAATATTACGATGCAAATTCTAAACAAGAGGGTGAAATGCATATTCTATGCAAATGTGAACGAGAGCAAATTCTATGAAAAACAACAATAATGCATGTTCAAAGCAACCTGCATACTCTATGCAATGTAATCGTGGATACATATCTAATACAGTATGCATATGCAAGAGGAACGACGCATATTCTAGGTGACGATGCGAAACACATGTTCCATGCAACAGTATAGAGTTGCACATGTTCAATGCAGGCAAGGTAAAGGTGTGTTCCCTGCAATGTTGAGATACAATTTCAAAACAAGACGAGGCATGCTCAATGCAAAAGGCATATAACAAATGCAAACCTTGCCAACATGGCAAAAACATCATAATGCAACGTATTCAAAAGCAATTTTCAAACCTTGTAACATACAAAAGGATACGAAAAGGATACATTTTGTGCATATTGAGCGCCACACATTGAGAACATAATTCGGGGCTACCACGGAGGCCGTCTAAGCTCCGAAAAGTGTACTTTCTTGTGCTTTCTTCAGAGATAGGGGCATGTAAGAACATAAACAACGACCAAGGAGAGTACTGGAGGCCCACCGGCCGCTCTGGGAAGCCATCGGCCTTGAGACTAGTCCATCTGCCAACAAAGTGGCTGGTCGGCCAACAATTTTGCCGATCGGCCAAAAGTAGCAGATTCAGGGCAGTTCAGTCTTTCCACACGCATGGCTTTAAAAACACAACCTCAAATCACAAATCCTCACACCTTTAAGTCCGAAAAACATCCCCCTTCCTTCCTAGACCCTTTTTCTCGTTAGATCTGAGTTTTACACGCGTTTTCTAACACCTCCTGCGAAGTTGATTCGTTAAGATTTTTTGATTTCCTTCACTTTGAACCGAACAAAAATTGTTTTCGGAGCCTTTTCCTCCATTTTCACCATTTGAGGTATGTTTTCCACAAGTTTGCCTTGAGTTTGGCGCCCTTTTCCCTGGTTTTGACTTTTTGACTTTTTTTCTCTTCCCGAGAGTTGACTTTTGTTGACTTTTGGCATTTTCCGCCCATTTTGCTCATTTTTCAACTTCTTTTCAGATAGCAGATGACATTCCACACGGCGAAGCTCCTCCAGGGATGGAGATGGATCCCAAGTTCGAGCCTTTACCGTTAGGCATTCGGCCTTTTGACCCAACGACATATGAGCTAGAGGTAACCTGATGGCATCCGTCAATTTAGGAGGTTTGCCCGAGGTGCACCAGAGGATCTCCTGTTACGCGAGCCGGAGTCACACTTATCCCATGGCGCCTCTGAGGTATATTCTTCCTCTTTGCTTTCTGCAATGTAGATCAAATGTCTTGGATAGCCCACACTACTCTTCATCTGATTATCCCAAACACACTTGTACACCATATGCCTTGCTCATTCTGAGCACATTCATACATGGTACTTTTGTCAATTTTGAACACATGCATACATTACATTTCTATCAATTCTGAACACATGCATACACTGTATTTCTGACACTGCCTTGCATCTGTTTAACTTGGACACAGGGATATTCTCAAGCCTTCCGGGGCTATGGGAACACCATCATACAAGACAGGTACATGGAGATGCCCGATGTTGTTCACTACATCGTCGATGAGGCTGGTTTTGGTGCATTCTGTATGGGACTCTCGCGCCTCACTGCCAGTCGGCCTCTTCTAGGCGCCTTAGTGGAGAGATAGTGGGACACCACCGATTCCTTCCATCTCTCTACAGCAAGGGAGATGACGATGACTCCCTTTGACTTCTCCATGCTCACCGGCATAGGAGTAGGGGGTGATCCGATCCCTTACGACATTGATATGGGCGAGTGGGATATGTAGACACCCCATTTTTTACCATCCTTCAGACTTGGGCGCCACTGATTGTTTACTTGGTAATGAGGTGTGCAGTGCAAAGGTTCAATTTCTTCGGCAAGGAGAGAGTCAAATCCCAACCTTACACCCTATTCTTGGACTAAAACTATTTTGACCAAAGATTTTAGACCTTAAAACCCTCTCTTTCATAACATTTTTGAAACAAACTTTCTGCAATGTTCCGACGCTTATATTTTGTTAAATGTTGCGTTTTTCGGCAAACCGAACAAGGACAAAGTGGAAATGCATGAAAGAGAGGTGAACTCTTCAAAAAATATTCAAAAAAACATCTTGTTTGGGGGTATGGAGTTGAAGAAAAGAGGAGTGGAGGGAAGAAACCTAGTTGAGGAATGAATCGTTAAGAGAGAGACGAGCAGTCCTCGCTAAATCGGGCCTATCCACTTGTATACTTAGATTTTAGCTATGAGGCCACCACTGTTGGAAAGAAGACTTCCGCGGCTTCATTTTACACTCAAGAATCTCCTAAAGCCGAGTCCAGATAGGGGAGATATGTTTGGTTGAAGTTAGGCATCAATCCGATTGAGCCGGAAATGAGCATTCTTCACTAAAAGAGGGATATCTCTTAGCATACTTGGAATTTTTAGGTGAGACTTCCACCATTGGAAATTTTACTTCTGGGGCTTCAATTTAGACACAAGAATGACCTGTAAAGGGGTCTAGATGAAGGAGTTATGCCCATTTGAAGTCGGACCTACAGAGCAGAATTTGCAGTCGGCCACGGAAGTGGCCGGTCGACCATCATTAGTAGCAGGTCGGCCAAAAAGATGACCGGTCAGCCAAAAATGCCCAGAAAGCTCAGAATTTGCAAATCTTTTGCTCCAGCTCTCTTCCAAATGCTCCAGCTGTCTCTAAATCAGATATTTCCAACCCAAGGCTCTCTTTTTGCTATATATAGAGGCCATTCTCTATGGTTTGAGGGGTTAGAACATTTTGAAAGCTTAACAAGTTTGGGAACCTCTCTCTCTAAATCTCTCTCTCTCTCTCTCTCTCTCTCTCTCTCTGTGTAATTTTGTGAGCAAAATTCCAGCCTTTCTCTCTAGAAGCCTCTCTCTCTTTCTATATTGTGCTTAGAAGTGAGAATTTCCTACACTCTTGCAAAGAGATCCTAGACCAAACACCTCTACCTTGTTGCTAAGGTTCTTGGAGGTCCTATTTGAGCTCTCAAAGCTGGTTTTGGCTCGGATTTGCACCTGTTTTGCTATTGTGCTTCAAGGGTAAGCACTTGTCCCTTTTAAGCTTGTCTTGCACACTTGTTTTGCCACCTTTGCAAACTGTTTTTGGCTTGAACTGAATAAAACTCTTTTTTTCAGTCCTAAAAATGGTGGTTTAAGCCCCTTTTGAGTTTGAGGGTGGTCCACCATTCTAGTCTCTTTGCTTGCTAAGCTTTTGTCCCATCTTTCAAAGCTTTCTAAAACAACTTTTTTTTGCCTTTTTTAACCACTGAATTCCAAAGAAATTTCAGTGGTAGAAAGTTGGTTTTGAGAACCAAAATGGGAGGGGGTGGTCCCCCCTCCCCTTGTCTTGTTTGCATGTGTTAATGGCCTAATAAGTGAGCTTCTATTTCTACCTTTTTGAAGCTTAGTTCAAGCATGTTTGAGGCTTTATTTTGACATGCTTTAACTCTGTTTTTGGCTGGTTGGGTCAATTCTTGCTTGCTTTTTGCACTTGTAGTGCAATCTTGTTCACTAGCTTAGTGTGCTTGGTGATTTAGCCTATTATTCTAGCATGTATTGGCTCCACTCCAGCATCTTTTTTGTCTTTGATTTAGCATGCTCTAACTCTGTTTCAAGTGGTCTTGGTCACATATGCCTCACTTTGTATAGCGATAGTGTAACCGGCCCTTACTAGCTTTGTGTTTTGAGGCTCTTAGCATGCTTTATTTGAGTTATTTGCATGATATGGCATCATTTAGCATATGATTTCAGAGCATATACCTCTGTCACACTTTCATATACTTCACTTCTTCATTGCTTTTGAGGGTTGTGCATTGTGCCTTGCTTATGGGCTAACATGTGTGCATGTTCTCTTAGTCTTTTGAGCTCCTATCTCAACATGTTCATGCCACTGATTTCGCATGTTTTAGGCCTGTCCAAGGCTGGTTTTGTTGTTTGACCTTGATAATGTATGCTTCTAGTGTAATACACTTCACTAGCTTTGATGCTTTATGCCTCTAACATGCATTACATGAGTTGTTTGCATGATTTTGAGTCACTTAGCATGTTATTTCAGTGCTAAAATATGTGTCATTGCACTCCATTGTTTCAATCTTTCATTCACTTTGAAAGTGGTCTTGAGCCCCTTGATGGCTTGGGTATGGAATTGAGGTTCGCATGCCTAATGGTTTTAATCCTCCCTTGAGGATTTCTACTAACCAAAAGCATGAGGCTTCTTTCATGCTTAAGGTGCTTGTGGCTTAGGCCATCTTTCCCATTAGAGGACTTACACATTGAACTTAACCGGTTAATGGACTAATTGGTAAGTTAAAATGAGTAAACAAGAAATGGACCAAGTAAAACATGTGAAAGATAAGCATGTTGTTTGCATTGCATTGTGTTTGGATCGGACGTTAATCCAAACACAAGAAACGTGAGACGTTTCATACTCATAGTGATGAAACGTGTCATGTTTCTTGTTCGCCGGCACCCTTGACCACACATGATAGGGTGGAGGTTCTTTGAGTCTTACTTGTGTATTCACTAAAGCTTGTACAAGCTTGGTTCTTTGGCCACCATGCATTGAAAGTGCTTGGTTGGTGGCTTGAGAGCCAAGTGCTACACTCCTTTGAGCTTGAGACATCATAAGGAGTGCAGTAGTACACACATTTCCTCACAAATACACTGCCATGCCTCTGTTTGTGCTCTGTTGCAGCAAAAGGAGAAATTTCAGGAATCAGTGGCCGACCGGCCACATGCCCTAGCCGACCGGCCACCAATACTGGCCAATGGCCATCACTTCTAGCTGATCAGTTCATCAGCATGTTCCTGGGATCAAATAGAAGCAATCTGGAGGTTGGCACAACTTTCAGAAGTCAAAAGAGTGCAAACAGAGGCATTTAGAGGCAAGGTAGTGGATTTCCGGGAGGACGCGACCGAGCATGCATGCCTCCCTCGTCTGCGAGGCCATTTTCATCGCTTTATTAGCTAGTTGTAGTTAATTACATGTGCTGTAATTAATTTAGCTTAGTTTATTTTGTAATATTCTAATTAGCTTAGATTAGCTAATTAGTTAATTCGGTCTGTAATAATTAATTAGCTAGAGTTAGTTAATTAGTTGATTTGTAATAAGTATCTTAGCTTAGTGTAGCTTAGCTTATTCATTCAGACCCTCCTCCGAGAGGCGCAATGTTGTAATAAGGGTGCGTGTGTGTGTGCATGTCTTCCAACCCCCTCTTCTTTCTCCCTTTTACTTATCAGCTTTTGATGGTTAGTTTAGGGCATATCTCGATTAGCATACCTTATGCTTGCATGCGTGCATCATTCATTTTTCTTGCATGCACCGGGCTCGGCGCATCATTCAACTGCATCGTATTTCAATACCTACTTGAATACGTGTTTCACAGCATGTTATCAAGTGTTGCATTCATATGCCATCTTAGATAGCCGAGCCTATTTTAGTTGCATTATTGCATGCGTTGCATTAGGCATTCTGTATAGTTAGGATCATGCATGATTTCTAACTAGTTTTCTATTTTGGATCGGAGTATACTGTAAGTGTTTATGCTTTAGCATCCTTGCATGAGTGTGAGTGTTGCCAGGACAACATGTTTGCCATGGGGCTATTTGCTTAAGTGATTAACTACATGAATGCCTGTGGGTGGAGGCTTCATTGCCTGAATTGGAACAACTTGATGATTGTGAGTTTTAAGCCCACTTTGCGAAGTGGCAAAATCATGTTTTCAAGCCCACTTGAGGATGGCAAATCCGCGCTTTAGCCTACTTGCGAGTAGCACTTTCAAACCATTTTCAAAAGTAAACATGAGTTCTTTTGTTCCAATTCTTGCGATTTTGGTCTATACTTGTATGTTGTGCGCATCACATAGTAATATTAGCTAATAAACGGAATAAGAACACATGGTTTGTAAAACAACATATCATGCTTAGTAGAGGCCAATCCTTTGATCGGGTGAGCGGGGGTGCTCATTTCAGGACCTTCCCCTCTCGTACCCAAGTTCCTGAGCCGAGGCAACTTTGGTGATGACGGACACGTGGCCTTAGGCACGAGTCAGGGTTTCCTAAATTTCGAAAAGCAAAATATTTAGGTGGCGACTCTGTGATCTGGCAAAGCAGTCCATATTTGGCGCTTTTTATTCAAAATTGATTTTTCAAAACCAATTGCCAGATTTGGACTCTTTGGTGTTTATCAGTCTCGCATTGCACTTTGTGAGATTAGATTCAGAACCGTGACAGGAGTTCGAACTGTAGTAAGACCAAATTCGCGCCCTCTCTGAAAGGGGGGCGCGCGGAGGAAGTCGAGTGCTACAGGATGCTGCTTAGATCTTTTTGCTAGGGACTCGCCCACCTCTCTCTCGACTAGGGATAGTGCGATAGTCGTGGTTTGCCGACCACTTCAGGGGGGGCACACCAATGACCCACGAGGAGATCGAGCACTATGCCCGGGGTTGCTCATGTTCTTACTTGGCACCACTCTTTTCGCCGACCGAACGAACACTGTTGGCCTCTATCTCTTGAGTGCACTAGTGGACCTGTCTCGCGTCCGTCTTTATGACTGGGGCGGCGCAGGCTTGGCCACAATGTATAGAGACATGAGTTCTTCATCTCACCGGAGTGGGCACCTGCTAGGAGGCTACTGATGAGCCTAGGATGTACATCTTTCCCTTTTGCTTTACAATCCTGCTTTACATTATCTGTACACCGCACACATTGCACAACACACAATCCGCTTTACATTACTTGTACACTACACACACTGCACAAGACACTGTATATCACTCTCTAATTTCTACTTTATCTGCATACTGCTTTACATCTGATAAACATACTCATTACTACCCTTTCACATTCCGTAGCTGTGGGTATATGCCTAATTCCCAAGGCTTGCCCCAGAGCCGGAGGTAGAGACGCCTCCCATGGTCCTATATTCACACAGATACGATGTGAGGTGTGAGCGGAGGCCCCGAGAGTCTTTCTTATTCTTCCATCGATATTTTGACACTGTAGCCGCAGCGGAGGTATTTCAAACCTTACAGTTTATCTGAGCTTTGCTTCATATTGCACTTTCAATAGCAAATAACAACCTGTATATCCGTCATTTGCAGATCACCTAGCGGCCTTGGGTAGTGCTACCTGACGCGGTTAGAGATCAGTTTGTGGGCGCTCGGGAGGGTTCCCGATTTCGGCTCTTGCTCGAGGGTTCGGTCTGTCAGGCATGGTACTTGGGAGAGTGCTTCTTGCGACAGAGCCTCGGTTTTCCTGAGCAGATAGTCCCGATGCCACCTCCCACCTATATAAGGATCACAGAGAGGTACACTGAACAGGAGATGATTGACTTCACCAGAGGTTGGGATACCGACTTTTTCAGGCTCGACGGCGACTATACCGTCTTCATCCAGAAATATCTCATGCAGCCTCTGGCCAGTGTTCACCGAGGTGAGAGAGACAGACCTGTAGCCGCAGCAGAAGGAGTGAGAGGATCCAGGGCAACTCAGGCCCATGGTAAGAGAGGTTCCCAGAGGAGACAGAGGGCGGGGTGGCTAGACCTGCCCACTACTATGACATGCCGAGGACGTGCTGGAGAGACTTATTAGATTCCCATCGCTCCTACCCCAGCTGATCACGAGCTCGTCAAAGTTCGAGGCCCGACCCCGGTATGTACCATACTTTACATTCTGTACATTCATTTCATTTCAATTTATACCATGCAAATTACTAATCACCTCAACACTTTTGCAGGCTTCCATAGAGTACACCGGGCAGGCTCTAGAGCTGTCGGCTTCTCTGATGGGGATGATGCAGATGAGCATGGACCTACTCAGCATTTACGGTATTCCGGTGAGTTCTTTCAACCTATACCCCAAAACTCTCTGCAATCTGCTCCACACTAATTTGATGCATTTAACCATATTGCATTAATACATTGCACTCATATACCACTCACAGCATTCATACACTGCATTTAATACCATACTCAGCTTCACATATCATAACTGATGCATTTGCCAAATTGTTCTTTTCAGGTCCCATTCCAGATGCCAGCCCCAGCGGGGCCTTCAGTGCCTCCCCGAGCAGCAGAGAGAAAGGGACGAGGGACGTCAGCGCACAGCCGAAGCAGAGCTAGGCGTACTCACACGGGAGTAGTTCACGAGAGCCTGCCCCAGATGATGATGAGTCTGACGAGGAGCCAGTGAGTCCGCAATCAGAGTTGTCTCAAGACAGAGATGAGGATGGAGATGGCTCGGGTTTAGACTCGGGCAGCGGTGCTGACGACAGTAGTTCTGGGCCCATGCTGAGGAAGAGGGCGAAGAGGGCTTCCCATTCTTGAGGTGACTAGTGCCGATTCAGATGCTTTCTGCTTTTAGTTTTCTCTTTTTACTAGTAGTATTAGTACATTGTATAGCCTTAGGCAGTTTTATTTTCTTTAAAACTTTTACTCTTTTGCAAAAAAGAAACCATGATGGAATGAAAACAGCTTTTGTTTAAAAAGTGTTACATTTTGCATTCAAAGCATCGCATAACATCGCACAGCATAAAAATGAGATTAAAATTTGTTTGAAAATTGCATATTCAAATTGCATTGTCTTAATCAGGTGGTGAACCGACCGACAACTGAAAGAACAAAACAGCTCGATAAACAAAACTAGGACTTGACATGCTACTCAAATGTGAATACAACTCGATAGCAAGACAAGAACTTAATAATCAACGCAAATACAACTCAATAAACAAAATTGAAACAACACAGGTACGTCTTCGCAAAGTCGTCACAAAAATGCATCCAAAGTGGAACAAGACACAAGTTCTCAACACTTCCAACACATAGACAACTCAGAGAGCAAAAGGAGAGGCCATTGGCCAAACTAGAAGGCCACCGGCCACCATCACTAGCCGATTGGCTATAAAAATGGTCGGTCGGCCATCAAACTTGGCCAGTCGGCCATTAATGCAGAAAGTCTCCAGATTGTTGCCCCCTGTCTTCCACTCAACACCTTATCTTCTACAAAAGCTCCAGCTTCGTAGTTTCTCTATTTCAACACTGTTTTTGCCCCAAATGGAAGCATTTCTTGCCCAAAAACTCTCCGACTGGCTTGCAGCTTTGGATGGCTCGAAAAAGTTGAATTTTCGGGGTTTCAGAATAAATGCACTATTCACGTTGAGCCGTACTCCGCTGCGTTTTTCGTTCCTCCATACCGCAGCTAGGTGTTGGAATCTGGTTACTCATGTTTTTAGCTTTGGCGGACAAGAGATATGTCCCACTTTTGAAGATTTCCAAGCTTTGATGGAATCCAAGCGCGATGAAGATATCTTGCCCCAATTCTGTTTTGGCCACTTCCAAGCCTTAGGACGAATGTGTGGGCTTACTTTGCATGACGCTCAGTCTTTGATTCACGACGGAGAACTGGATATTCTGAGCTTGGTTCATCGGTTTTCTGATGCCAGTGACCGAAGCGACCATCTTTGGCAGAGTTTTCGGCGACACACCCTCTGCTTTGCCCTAGGCTTCGGAGGGTCTAGCATCCATTTGATTGAGGTTGTCCAAGGCTTAAAAGAGGGTAAGAGCTGCATCGCCATGACACTAGCTAAGACTCTGATGGGTTTGGATGCCTTCCATTGCCGGGAGACAACCAAGTTCGCGGGGAGTCCACTACTCTTATAGGTAATGTTTCCCACTCTCCTCAAATGTGTGTTTCTCACATCACTCGGCCCTCAGGCTCTGTTTTTCTCTCAAAACCCTTTCTCACTTTTCTCCCCACGTACACCTCTCTATTCTTTAATCTCTCTTATTTTTCATCCCTCCCCAGATATGGCTGATGGACAAGTTGAAAGTGTTGGACTCATGCCCAGCATATTCAGCACGCGGCTATTTCTTTCGACAATGACTAGTTGATGACCCAGATAAGGGATGGTGGTGCGAATGGATGTGCAGCTTATCTGCCGTCAACATTGCTTGGCACTGCCCCTGGCTTAATCTGTCGGCGATGAGCTACAGCATGTCTCACCAACCGGGCATTCAGTTGGTTGGCCTGACACACTGTATCTTTTACTTTTCATTTCGATTCCGACGCCAATTTGGACATGATCAGACTCGCCCAGAAGAGGGAGTGGAATACCCGGCTTCATATCTGATCAAAGGCTCACATCTAGCTCGATATGCCATAGCATGGAGGATGAGAGAACCTGGCTCCCGCTTCCACTTTCAGTTGTGCCCTTTCTGGAGAGTGCGTAGCTTGGCTTGATGAAGAGGCACAGACCGGGCCCACTTTGGCATCAGAGGCTTCCACAAGCTCTGGGAGAGGACACAGGAACACCTGACTATGCCCTGAGTTTATTGTTTTAATCTGTACTTTCAAGTTTTCTTTATGAATGTAATAAAAAGCAACTTCAATTTGTATTCAAGAGTAGGAGAAGTCTGTACTGAAATCAATGAAATTGAAGGTTGTCAGTACTGAAAATTTTTCGTTTGGTCCAAAAATGGTCTAAGTTGTAAAAAGATTAATTTGAACAAAATCAACTTTTATTAAAACTTTTCAAAACCATTTTCGATATGGATCAAAACTAGACACGCTTGAGATCTATCCTCGAGACGTACAACTCCGAATCCAACCAACTGGAAAGTTGCCCCTAGTCTGAACAGCACTGCATTGGAGATCACAACCGAGCTCTTGAATGCAGAAAAGACAAAGATGACCAACATGACCACATGGACAAAGTTGATTTGGAAGTGTTTATGGCTGGACTTCAGAATGAAGTTGCCTATGTATCTCGAAGATGGTAATCAAGCCTTACGTAGTTCGGTTCGGGTTCACTCGTGTATTGACACTCTCCTTTTACGCTCTGACTTTTGCCAAGGCCGCCCTTTCTGGGTTTTCAACCTTGCGAGCTCAGTTTTCTTATTTCAAATTTTTCATGCTCTAACTTTTGCCTAGGTCACCCTTTCGGGTTTTCGGCCTAGCGAGCCACTCAGGGATAGTGTAGACACCCCATTTTTGACCGTCCTCAAGACCTGGACGTCACCGCTTGGAACACTCGGTGATTATCCATGTTCGTGTTCGTTTGGAGTTCCCGGAGTTCTCGGCTACGCGCCTTGCCTCAAGACCTCCGAACTTGGCCGTTTTGTGTCTGGTTTTGCACCAAACACTTGTGCTTTGCCTTGGAGGGGCAGGGAATGCCTTGTGAGGCATCCCCACACACCACCGGCAGTGGCTAGAGGCCACCGGCTGGTTGATGTTGCCATCGGCACTATATTGTGCCGGTCGGCACTCTTTTGTGCCGGTCGGCAGTCAATTTTGTCAAAATGACAATTTTGCCCTGCCGACTACTGTTCAGTTGCTTTTTGAGATATTTTGAAGCAGCTGTATAGCATTTGTTTCCCCTCCATACACGTGTATGGAGGGATGAGCGTTTGGTTTGCTTAGCTTGTAAGCTTTGTTGCCTATAAGAGAGGGCTCTCTTCTCTTGGCTCAAGGGTTAGAGAAAAATTAGACATTTTTAGAGAGGAAAAGACCTCAGAGAAGCTCTGGTTTTCAGGGTTTGGGTTCTATATCTATCCTATCTCTCTTTTGCTCTTGTTTGTACACTAGGTGCTTTAATTCATATTATTGCACACAAGCACCTAGTGTTTCACCTTCCCTTGGTTACTGAGGTTCCAAGAGGTAGTTCTTAGAGTTTTTGGCTGGATTTGAGCTTAAGGAAGCAACAACATCATCTTTGGTGAAGAAGGTCAACAAGGGTGAGAAACTTGCTTTATTTCCCCCATTTTTGCACTCCATTTTTGCATAGTTTAGAACTGTTTTTGTGCTTAGCATTTAATACAAAAAAGTTCTGTTTTTTAGTCCTCTTTATTGTTGGTTAAGGGTGTTTTGTGCTTTGGGGAGGTTTGACCACCCTTGGGCCTTGAAAAGGCCTCATTTTGTGCTATTTTGTGAGAGCTCCGGGATTTTGGTGTTGGGGTCTCTTCACCACTGAAATCTTGAGGGATTTCAGTGATGAAGATGATGCCTTGAAGTCCCAAGAAGGAGAGGGTCACCCCCTCTCCTTGTTGTCCTTGAAAAGGACCTATTTTGCTCTCTTAAGGAGCTTTATGTTCAAGTGTGTGTTGATCATGCCTAGGCTGCACTTCATGCTTATTATGCCATGATATAATCATGTTGTATGTTGGTTTTGGTGCTCCATTAATACTTAGTGTAGTTGCCATGTAATGCCTTACAAATCCCTTAACATGTCTTAGGTTGTTAGCCTTTGTTCGAGCATGTTTTGGCCTTGACTTTGTGAAGTGTTTGTGCTTATTTTGCCATGATTTAGCTCTGTCCATGGTTGTTTGGATTGATTTTGGCATGCTTAGCATAGCTCCTTTGTATTTGTGGCTTGCCGGGCTTGTATGCCTCAAGTATGCGAATGCGTAGCATGTGTTGCTTGCATCATTTTGGTGGTTTGGAACCACCCAACATGTAATTTCAGTCCCTTTGGCATGCCCATATGCTTGTCTAAGTCGCCTCTTTATTGCTTTGAAAGCATGTGTTGTATGCCTTTTGTCTTGGCCATTATGCATGCCTTTGAATTTGAGTCACTTAGGTGCCATCTAAGTGGTCTTTTGGACTTAGTTTTATGTGTTAAAAATCTGTTTTTGGTCGCGTAATGCATGCCATGTATGGTTGTGTTAAGTGTAGTCCATTACCCCTTTGGTGAGCCTTGAGTGCTTGGGCCTTTTTGCACGCTTTACTTGGTTTATTTAGTTGGTTTGGAACCTTCTATAACATGATTTTTAAAGCTTATGACGCATGCCAAGTGTCCATGATATCCCCTTTCAAGTGTGCTTGAGGGTTGCTTACTTAGTGCCTAAGTGTTAAGTCTTAACATATGCATGTGTGTGTGTGTGTTGGCTTTCTTTTTTGGGCATTATTGGCCACTGATTTTAGGCCTATTTGGAGTTGCCCAAGTCATGTTTAAGACCATCACTTGCTTGCTTGCATGCTTACCTCATGTTCGCTTGTATGCTTTGCATAAGTACATTGCATTGTTCATATTACATGATAGCTAACATGACTAGGTTGCATTGCATCAACATGCATTCCTTGTCCCTTGATTTGGTGATAGGGATTGGGATTTTGGTTTGTTTGGTTTGCATGCATTTGAGATTGAAAGTGCACATTTGATCCTTTGGGCCATCATGCATGGGAATGCGTGATTGGTGGCCCGAGAATCGAGGCACATGCCCCTTTGAGTCACAAACATGATAAGGAGTGTGTTTAGTGCATAAATGGCTTGAATTGTATTGCCATGCAAGATTTTGCCCTCTGTTGCTGTGAGTTGCAGGTTCTGCCGACATTCAGTGCCGGCCGGCAGTATTTAGTGCCGACCGGCAGTCTATTGATGGCCGATGGATTAATTTTGTGCCGGTGACTTCATGCTGATGCCGGTGGAAGTCCTACTCAGCCGATGATGTCCCTCAGTGTCCTGGGAGGCACTCCTGAGACTTTGGCAGTCTTCTGAGATGCAAAGCAGGGAAAACAGAGGCAATCTAAGCATGGCAGTGCAATTCCGAGCAAGTCCCGAGCATGCGTTGCATCCGACCCTCATCTCGAGGCGGTTTACTGCTTTAATTAGATTAATTAATTTATTTGATTAATTTAGTTGGACTGTAATATTTTAATTAGTTTGCGTAGCTAATTAATCTGTATTATTATTTTGGTCCCTCCGAGTGGGGGGCAAATTTGTAATAAGTGTGGGTGAGTGGTTTGTATGTCTTCCAACCCCCACTTCTTTCCTCCCTTTTATTTACCTGCTTATGATGGTAGATTAGGGCACGTCTATTTTAGCATACCTTATGCAATGCATGCGTGCATCCATGCATTTGTCTAAACATGCACCAGGCTCGGTACATCATACAAACTGCATTGTATTCTAAATTCCAACTTGAATACGTGCATCAAATGATTGCATTTCACGTGCCATTTTAGGGTTAGCCGAGCCTACTCTAAATTGCATCCTTACCTGTGTTGCATTAGCCACTTAACATGACCTAGGGACATGCATGTCTGCTAACTAGTTTCTTGTTTTGGCACGGAGTACGATGTAAGTATTTTATGCTTTAGCATACCACATGCGTGTGAATGTTGCCATGACAGTATGCTTACCATGCGGCTAAGTGCTTATGTGAGATAAACTGTTTGAATGCCTGTGGGTGGAGGTTGGATTGCTTGAGTTGGAATAACTCATTGAAATCTGTATTTTAGCCTACTTGAGAATAGCAAATTCCAAAGCATTTTCAAAACAAACGGATATGCAATGTCTATTCCCAAATTAGGCAATCTAGTCTATACTTGTTTGCTGCGCGCATAACATAGTAATTCTAGGCTAATAATCAGAATAAGAGCATGTAGTGTTTTCAAAATCGGATATCACGATTAGTAGAGGCCGGTCTTCGGACCGGGCGAAAGGGGGTGCTCATAGCTAACCTTCCCCGATCGTACCCAAGCTCCCGAGCCAAGACATTTGGTGATGACGGACACGTGGCCTTTGGCACCGAGTCAGGGTTTCCTAAATTTCCCATTTTAAAAATATTTAGGTGGCGACTCTGTATCTGGCAAAGCAGTCCATGTTTGGCACTTCTTTTCAAAATCTGTTTTTCTTCAAAACGATTTGCCAGAGTGTAGCACGTCCGCGGGGGACCTCGGCTATAGCTCGGACTCAATTTGTGTTTGTTGCGGTTCTAAATCTGAACCAAAGAGTCCAACTCTGGCAAATCGTTTGAGAAAACAGATTTTTGAAAAGTAGTGCCAAACATGGACTGCTTTGCCAGATTACAGAGTCGCCACCTAAATATTTTTAAAATGGGAAATTTAGGAAACCCTGACTCGGTGCCGAAGGCCACGTGTCCGTCATCACCAAAGTGGTCTTGGCTCGGGAGCTTGGGTACGATCGGGGAAGGTCAGCTATGAGCACCCCCTTTCGCCCGGTCCGAAGACCGGCCTCTACTAACCGTGATATCCAATTTTGAAAACTTTATGCGTTCTTATTCCGGTTATTAGCCTAGAATTACTATGTTGTGCGCACAGCAAACAAGTATAGACTAGATCGCCTAATTTGGAAATAAGCATTGCATATCCGTCTTGTTTGGAAAATAGTTTGAAATTGCTACTCGCGAGTAGGCTAAAACACGGATTTCAATGAGTATTCCCAACTCAAGTAATCCAACCTCCACCCACAGGCATTCAAGCAGTTTATCACATAAGCACTTAGCTGCATGGCAGGCATACTGTCATGTTAACATTCACACGCATGCGACATGCTAAAGCATAAAACTTACATCGTACTCCGTGCCAAAACAAGAAACCAGTTAGCAAAACATGCATGACCTAGTTTATGTTAAGTGACTAATGCATCGCATACGGAATGTAATCTAGACAGGCTCGGCTATCCTGAGCATGGCACATGAAATGCAACAACTATCACGTATTCAATTTGGAATTGAAAGTACGATGCAGTTTGTATGATGTACCGAGCCCGATGTATGTAAACAAATGCATGAATGCACGCATGCATTGCATAAGGTATGCTAATTTAGATGTGCCCTAATCTACCATCATAAGCAGGTAAATAAAAGGGTAGAAAGAAATGGGGGTTGGAAGACATACACCCACTCACACACACTTATTACAAATTTACCCTCGCTCGGAGGGACCGAATAATAATACAGAACCGAATAAGTAACTAACTACTCTAGCTAATTAAATATTACAAATTAACTAAATTAATTAAATAAATTAATTAATCTAATTAAGCATTAAACCGCCTCGGGATGAGGGCCGGATGCAGCACGTGTTCGGGGCTGGCTCGGAACCGCACTGCCGTGCACGGATTGCCTCTGTTTCCTCTGCTCTCCTCCTCAGAAAATTACCAAAATCCCAGGAGTGCCTCTCAGGGCACTAGGGAGTACCACCGGCTGGGGCAGAGCACCACCGGCTGAAGGAGGAGGCCACCGGCACTGAATTGTTCCATCGGCTGGGAAAGCACTGCCGGTCGGCACTAAAAAGTGCCGGTCGGCACAAAATGTTCTGCAGATCCTGCAACTCACAGCAGCAGAGGACAAACTATGCATGGCAAGGTAATTCAAAGCATGTATGCACAAAACACATCCCACATCATGTTAATGACTCAATGGGGCATGTGCCTCGATCCTCGGAGCACCGATCGCGCATTCTCATGCACGATGGCCCTAAGAATCAAGAATGCAACTTTACTATAAAATGCATGCAATGCAAACAAGCAAACAAGGGTGTTAAACCTCCATCATATTTCACTTCAAGAGGCCAAACATGCACAATGCAAATGCAACCCTAAGCATGTCAACTAGGCATGTAACATGGACTATGCAACATACTTATACGAAAGGTTCAAGCGAGCATTCAAGACAAGCATGCAAACCAATTAAATGATGATCTTATACATGACTTAGGCAACTCAAATGGGCCTAAAATCAGTGGCCAAAATGCCCAAAATTGGGTCTAAGCACACATGCACACATGCACATATCAAGACACCAACACTTGAGCATAACAAACAACCCTTAAGCACACTTAAAGGGACCAAACCATGGACAACTTGCATGCATGGAAAGCTCTGAAAAATCATGCCAACATGGTGCCAAACCAAGTCAAAGTAGACCAAACCAAAGCATGCAAATGGCCTAAGGATTAAGGCAAGCCAATGAGGCATTGAACCACACTTACACAAAGCAAACATGGCATGGCATTGAACAACCTAAAACAGAGTTTTAGCATGTTAAAACAAAGCCAAATGGCTACTTAGATGGCATCTAAGAGGCTTAAGTACAAAGGCATGCAACATGACCAAAACATGGAGCATTCAACACATGCTTTTAAAGCATTAAAGAGGCCACTAAGGCAAGCATACAAGCACACCAAAGGGACTGAAATAGCATGCTAAATGGTCCCAAACCATCGAAATAATGCAAACAAAGGCATGCTACACTTATGCACTTAAGGCTCACAAGCCAAGGATACAAAGAGGACCCAAGATACAAGCCATGATCATCCAAAACAAGCATGGACAGACCTCATGCATGGAAAAATAAGCATACAAGCTTCACGAATCTAGGCCTAAAACATGCTAGAAATGAAGGCACACAACCTAGGCATATTAAGGCAATAAGAGGCATTACAAGGCAACTATGCTAAGCATGCATAAGAGACCAAAACCAACTTGAAATCATGTTATAACATGGCAATATAAGCATGGAAAACAACCAAGGCATGCTCAACACACACTCAACATGGTGCTCCTTTGGAAGCCAAAACTTGCCCTTTTCAAGGACATCAAGGAGAGGGGGTGGCCCTCTCCTTCCTAGGACTTTAAGGCACCATCTCCACCATTGAAATCCCTCAAGATTTCAGTGGTGGAAAGGTCCAAGCACACATGTCCCGGATCTCTCCAAAATAGCACAAAAATGAGCCCTTTTCAAGGCCTAAAGGGGGTCAAACTCCCCAAACCACAAAACACTCTTAATAAACAATAAAGAGGGTTAAAAAACAGAACTCTTTTGTGTTATAGACCAAGCACAAAAACTGTTTTAAACTAGGCAAAAATGGAGTGCAAAAATGGATAAATAAAGTAAGTTTCTTACCCTTGATGATCAACTTCACAAAGGTTGGAGTTGTTGGTTCCTTGAGCTCCAAACCAGCCAAGAACACCAAGAACAAGCCCTTAGCACTTCAATTCCATGAGGAAGGTGAACACTAGGTGTTGGTGAGCAATAGTAAGTCACAAACACCTAGTGTACAAAACAAGAGAGAAAGAGAGATAGGATAGATACACAAAATCTAACCTAAAACCAGAGCTTCTCCCTCTCCTAAAATGTCTAACTCTCCAAATCTTCTAACCCTTGAGCCAAGAGAGCAAGAGTTCTCTTATAGGCAACCAAGACTTACAAGCTAAGTCAAAACAAAGGCTCATCCCTCCATACACGTGTATGGAGGGGAAACAAAGGCATACAGCTGTCTGAAAATATCTCAAAAAACAACTGTATAAGAGTCGGCAGGGCAAAATGGTCATTTGCCAAAATTGAGTGCCGACCGGCATAAAAGAATGCCGACCGGCACAATATAGTACCGATGGCAACTCTAGCCAGCCGGTAGCCTCTAGCCCCGGCCGGTGGTGTGTAGGGATGCCTCACAAAGCATTCCCTGCCCTTCCAAGGCAAAACACAAGTGTTTGGTGCAAAACCAAACACAAACGGTCGAGTCCGGAGGTCCTGAGGCACGGTGCGCGAGCCGAGAACTCCGGGAACTCCAAACGAACACAAACATGGATAATCACCGAGTGTTCCAACGGTGATGTCCAAGTCTTGAGGACGGTCAAAAATGGGGTGTCTACACAGAGTTGGACTCTTTGGTTCAGATTAAGAACCGCAACAAAACAAAAGGGAGTCCGAACTGTAGCGAGGTCCCCCGCGGGCTTGTTACAGTTTCTGGCGACTCTGCTGGGGATTTAGAGAGCTTGACTCGAACTCGTGATATCCTGTTTTGACTACTTTATGTGTCTCTTTGCATTGCATGTGCATTGGTGCGCCTAGGACACCGTGTTGGCCATCTGCTATTCCTGAGCGGTTTGCCGGAGGCTTGTCTTGTCAAGGCATGACCATAAGGCTGACCGGTTGCGGGCTCTGCCAGTATGGGAACACAAACCCCGGTTTTACCGGGGCACCCTTTTTGACCATTCGACCTAGTGCATATTCGGATCCATAGTGACCATTCCAAACTAGGACAGGTTGCTTACCCGATATAGGTTGTTTGAAACCGCTGCGTGCGTAGTGAAACCCTAGCTCCTGACAAAATAGGACAGGGAAACCCTACCCCAACATAGGGGTGTATTGGCTCTCTTTACTGTTATGTGCTTTTAGAGTGTATCTCTGCAGGGAACGCATATATCAGTTTGCAAGTTTGAGCATCAGGCCTGAGGGCACAGTATCAGTGTTGTTGAGAATCAGTTGTGTCTGCGGGTATCAGTTCAGTTTTGAATAGTGATTCTGGGGAACAGTGATCAGTAGTAGAGTGCAGTTGTCGGCTACACCGTGTTTGATCTGTTTGGGGCTGAAATGCTGTTTTTTTCCGTTTCAGTTCAGAGATTCAGAGAGTTGATCCAGAACAGCTAGTGTCTTCTCCTTGCTGAGGCAGGACTTAGCATGACGCAGAATTCAGAAGAGATCGTGGTCATGACGGCCGCGTTGGATCAAGGAATCACCCTACAGAGACTACTGTTGACATGCCGCATCCACCAGATCGCCGGCCGCACACCCAGTTTGGGCCCCTCAGCTATATCAGGCTCGCGAGCCTACTACATTTGAACTAATGGGAATGATAGGTGATCTTCAAAGATCCGTGACGGATCTCGCCTATGGAATGTCTGTTTCGCCACCAGCCGCACCATATGCCGGAGGCTTTATACCCCAGGAGCCCCCAATACTGGGACGAATTGTAATCGAACTCAGCCAACCGGAGATGGCCTCCAGCTATGGCAACGATGCATCAAACCAAACTCTAGATCAGGCCGAGGCCAGAGACAAAGGCAAGATGAAGGCAGATGCCGACCCTATCGAACAATTGCTGTGGGCAGTAGAGGCTTTGAAAGCCGAGGGATGAACAAGCAACAGATATCCGCAGTTATGTCAAAAGCTGTGGAGGATGCTTTCCCCACTCCGCCTGAGGGCAGTTCCAGTCAATCAGAGAATCGGGAGAGGCCCCGTCATGCCAAAACAGTTCTTCCCTCCCAACCTTGCATCCGGAAAGGATCAGAAACCAAGGCCGCACCCGCCGATCCGTTCGCTAGTGCATCTAGCAAGAGTGCTCAGGCTCCAAAGTACCTGCCCCGAGGGCGCAGGGTCTTCCATGCTCTCTACATGCCTTGTCTAGGCACTTCATCCTTGCCAGAGGGGCACTTAAACCCTGGAGCCCGGCCCCTCCGAAGAATCTCCCTGCCACATGATGCTGCTCAGTACTGTGCGTACCACCAGCAGACAGGCCATGCCCACGAAATTGTTTCGCCTCCGGCATGAGGTGCAAGATTTGATTGACAACGAGGTTATCCTCCCGCCTACCTCAGCAAAGTCCGTCACCACAGTTGTTGGATTTGAGGACACAGATACTGCGAGTATGTAATCAGAAGGTGAACCGCCTGCGGGCAATGCTCGCATTTTTGGATGTGGCGTTTGGCACGCATTTTTGGGCATCTGTTAAGTTAATTTTTAAATTCTGACTTGGGTGTCGAGTCAGTCTTTGTTTTGTCTTGAGTCTGTCTCATTGTTTTGAGTCAGTCCTTTTGCTTAAGGGTCTGTCTTTGTTGTAAGTCAGTCCCTCTTGTATAGAATACCAGGTGATTTCGGGGTTGTTGCCTCAAACACGTTGTCTTAATAGTTGTTTTTGCTTTTTGAGTCTGTTTCTGCCGAGGAGCCAGTTATGCCAACAAATCTGAATGAAACAGCTGTGGCTATCACGTTCCGTATTGTTGCTATTTGAGTCAGCCGTGCCAGAGATGTGAATGGAACGACAGTGCGACGCCTACTCTCTTGTGCCTTAAACATCGTCGTAATGACCTAAGCTTTTCATAAAACCCTTTTCGAACACTGCGGTGATGAAAACGAAGAGGAAGTAATTCCTCGGGTTTTGTAAAATTTTGATCATTTTGAGAGAAAGAGAGGCATGCTAAGCTTTTAATGAACGAAATCATGCTTGTCAGCGTGAGTACTGAGAAGGATCCTGGTTTGATTCAGACTGGTTCCACACCATCTTCAGCGCGAGCGATTTGTCGCTTTCTTAAAAACTTTCAAAAACAAAATGTTTTGCGCAGCCTTGCAAGACCTGTGTGGAATCGCTCTTGAGATTGTGCAGCCCAGGATCGCTCTCGGCCTCAAGATTCAATTTATCTGTTGCAAACTGGAATCCGTTCAAAACATTCAACAGTGCCATGAAACGCCTGTGTGGCCCATTTTGAGGCAGCCCTCGAGCAAGAGGCATCAAAGTCAGATCAAGGAGATCAGATCCCACCCGGCAAGGCTCGTAAAGCAACCGTGATGGACTTCTTCTGCAAATCAACACAGTCGTCTCTCCTGGATACAGAGAGGCTTCAATCTCAAAACCATTTGGCATGGGCTTGCTACACTTTTACCCTTTGAGAGGCTCGCTGGGCCGAAAACCCGGAAGGGCGGCCCAGGCAAAAGTTAGAGCAAAGAAAAAAAAAGAAAAAAAAAAAAAAAAAAAAAAAGAAGAAAAAAAAAAGAAAAGAAAAAAAAAAGAAAAAGATGAAATGAAAAGAAGAAAAGAAAAAAAGAAAAAGAAAAAAAAAACATAGCTCGCAAGGTCGAAAACCCGCATTGGGCACCTTGGCAAAAGTTAGAGCCTAAACAGTGAAGGTTAAAATACCCGAGTGTACCTTAACCGGAACTACGTAAGGCTTGATTCCCATGTTTGGGATACGTAGGCAACTTCATCTGAAGTCCAGCCCCCAACGCTTCCATAGCGTCTCAGTCCATGTCATGGTTTTGATCACTTTGCCTCCTCTGAATCCAACGTCTCGATTGCAGCACCTGGAACTACGTGATTAACTTCCTTGAAGTCCAACCACCAACACCTTCCAGGTGACTGTGTCCATATATTGATTCAAACCGTCTTCGTCTCCTCCGCGTCCGAGGGTCCGATCGTCATCAACAAGGACTGGCTTACAATGTGCCGCGGCATCATCCAAACAAGGGGCAACTTTCCGTTGCCATGCATTGCCATAAGTTGCCCTGAGTTACCGTCCAAACCAGGGGCAACTTTCCGTTGCCTTCCCCCTTAAGCCAGGGGCAATTTTCCATTGCCTCCGATCCGAGGTTGCATATCTCGAGGGTAAGTTCCGCGCTCGTTGAGCGTTGACTGTTTGCAAAATAGTTTTTGAAAATTTTTACTGAAGTTGACTATTTTCTCGAAAACTATTTCATTTTTCAAATTGGACCATGTTTGGACCCAAAAGGAGAATTTTCAGTGCTCACAGCCTGATTCGCATGATTTTCAAATCAAAAATCGAATAAGTGTGTTAATCCACTCTCATTTTGATCAAAACTGTTTTAGGAAGAAAACAAAAAATGGTCAAAGTGACGAACTAGGGGCACAGTTGAGTCAGGTCTTCTGTCTTTCCCCCGCAACATACTTGCCGAAAGGCACTCCATCCGGAAGAAATAGCCGTGAGCTAACAGTGTTGGGCGTGAACCTACGTTCTATTCATCCATCAATCACCTGGGGAGGGATGAAAAATGAGAGAATAAAGAATAGAGAGGTTAGAGAGAAAAGTAAGAAAAGGGTTTTGAGAGAAAAACCGAGCCTGAGGGCCGAGTGATGTGAGTATCACAAATCAGAAAGGGTGGGAAATAATACCCGGAGGAACTGGCTCCTCGAGATTCGAGGTCTCTCCTTTGTAAACATGTCCGTGTGTCGTGTCTTTTGATTTGTCGATTTTGGCTTTGAGTCTTTTCCGAGTGTGTCTCGTTGTGTTCAGGTCGTGTGCCTTTTGTTTCTCTGTTTGAGTCTGTCTCGCTGTGTTCTGTGGTAGGCTCGATACCCCGGTTGTGAAACCCCTTTTCCAAATTAATCGTTTGTGCTCAGAATGCTGTGCCATTCTCTACATTCGTGCGAAGCAAGAGAAGAAAGGGAAATTTGGGACATCCGAGTGTGTTTCAACTCAACCGTGTCAGTTTTGTGATCCGTCTTGTCAGATTGGGTTATTTGTTCAGGGTTTGCTGTGTGCAGAATGAACCGAGTGTGTGTTAGGGCTGTATGCAGATCAATCCCCAGTAGAGTATGGGCTGTATTTAGTTCAGCAGTGCTTTGTATGAGTTGTTTGCTGTTAGTTGGTTGGTTATCCGATTATCATAGTGCAAGTGCTCAACAAGTTTCATTTTCAGACAACAGATCAATATCATTTACATTTGAGGTGTAATATGATGCAATGCAGTGCAAGGTATGAAAATACACAAATGTAAACACTTTTTCAGACAAAAAGTTTGTTTCATTTCATATCATCTTTTCAAGTACATAAGTTTTGGAAACAAAATCTGCCTGCGGCAGTACAAAGTACCCTAACTACTGACAAAAGGGGAAAATGCAAAAAGGAAGAAAAAGCAAAAATCTGTATCAAATGTCAAAATGGCTCCGAGCCGTCAATCTGTCCTGTCCTCTTCCTGGACGAAGGTCCAGGAGCGTCATCAACAGGGGCACCACTAGGGGCATCACCATCTGAGCTCGAGTCCGAGCCATCATCGGTCTCCTCCGCCTCTGTCTCTGCCTCAGACTCATCATCCGGAACCGGAGCCCGCGAGCTACTCCCAATGAACGCGCCCCCCTCTGGTGCGGGATATGCTCTGCCATCCCGAGTAGAAATGGGAGGTCCAGCTGGAGCGCCACCCACCGGAGGAATCTGGAAGGGAGGCTGAAAAAGCATGAAAGGCAAATGCATCAGAATACTGGAACAGCAATCAGTGCAGAATGCAGTGTATGAGTACAGTGTATGTGAATGCCGTGAGCAGTGAATCAGTGCAGAATGCAGTGTATGAGTACAGTGTATGTGAATGCCGTGAGCAGTGAATCAGTGCAGAATGCAATGTATGAGTACAGTGTATCAGATGCCGTGAGCAGTTTGTCAGATGTTGTGTTATGCATCAGATTATGTAAAGCAGTTTGTGTATGGTTTGAGGCCGTGGTCAGAAAGAACATACCGGAATGCTGTAGAGGGCTAGGAGGTCGAACGTCCGCTGTAGCATCCCCATCATGGAGGCATTCATCTCCAATGACTGCCGGGTGTACTCAGAAGACGCCTGCAAAAGTATCAGATGCATCAATATTCTGTGGAATATCAAATAAACTGAAATGAAATAACAGTGCAAGACGAAGAATGCAGTAACATACCGGAGGCAAGTCGGGGACACCGACAAACTCGTGGTCAGCTGGTGGAGGAGCAAAGGGGATCTGATAGGTCGCCCCACCCTGTCCTCTGAAAGTCAAAGCAGCGGGCAGAGCAGGCCAACCGGTCCCTCGCCCTCGCTGAACTCCACCCCTGCCGGACTCGAGCCCTCCTCGGCGCTCCCCCTCCAGCTCCTGCTCCAGCCGCTGGCGCCGCTGGTCCCTCTCTCTACTCGGCGGCCGCCGCTCAGAGGTCGCATGATGAAGGTCCGGACGTACTCCGAGTAATCGCCCTCGCCTCGGAAGTCGTCCGCCTCCCAGCCGATAGTATAGTCTGCCATCTGCTCGGCAGTGAACCTCAGTATCCCGCATGTGCTCAGGAGGGTGCACCGGGACTATCTGCTCAGGTAGGCCTAGGGTCTGACGCAAGAAACGCTCACCCAGGTACCAAGCCCGACAGACCGGGCCCTCGAGCAGAATCCGGAAACGTGAGGTATCAACGGCGCCGGCAAACCGATCCCGCGCCACGGCTGGCAGGGCCCAAGGCTGCCAGGTGATCTGAAATTGAAATACAGTTTGTTACCTACTGTTATTGCTAATATACAGTGGAAAGACGAAGCTTAAATGAACTGCAAGTAAAACATACCTCGGCAGGGGTGATGGTGTCGAAGTAGCGGCGGAAAAAGCTGAAGGTCTCCCGGGGCCTCCGCACGCATCTCCCGTCAAAGCGGCGTGAAAAAGGGACGACCAGAGGGGTCTCTGCATCGGGTACAGGAGCGAGCCTAGGAAAGTAGGCGTAAACCCACAACTGCAAGATAAATACCAGTGCATTTATCAGATAAAGCAGAATACAGAATAGAAGGCAGAAATAGCAGAGCAGTGTTGTGCAGTGTATTGTGCAGAGTGTACAGTATGAGTAGCGTTGTGCAGTGTATTGTGCAGAGTGTACAGTGTGAGCAGTGTACAGTCAGTGTAAAGCAGAGTATGTGTGTGCCGTGTGTACAGTATACAGCAAGTGTAAAGCAGACTACAGTGTGTGCAGTGTGCAGAGTACAGAAAATGTAAGGCAGAAATGTAAAGCGGAAAAGGAAATGTACCTCCCAAGCACGCCAATAGCCCCCGAGCAACTGTCCGCTGCCGCGGGAGACTGAGCTCATATAGCCGTAGAGGGTGGCCAGAGCCGCACCACCCCAATCGAAACGCAAGATGTCCCGGACATCCACCAGTGCGCTGAGAAGGCAGAGGGGCACTGTGTTCGCCCGGTCGGCGAAGAGAGTCGTCCCGAACAAAAACATCAGAAAGCCGCGTGCATATCTCTCAGCGGCCTCCTGAGTCATCGGAGCTGCGTCAACAAGAAGAGGCTGCACCCGGAACTGCACCTCGAACCAGGAATACCGGACGAAGCCAGGACGGGCGAGAGGTGGAGCCGCGCCAAGTAAGTAGACCTGAGCTGCGGTCCACTCATCCATAGCAATATCAAAAGGGATCGGATCACCCCCTACCCCGATGCCAGTGAGCACCGAGAAATCGTAAGGGGTCATCGTCATGTCCCCGGTCGCAGATAAGTGGAATGAATCGGTGGTGTCCCACCACCTCTCTGCCAGCGCAGCTAGAAGAGGCCTGCAAGCAGTAAGCCTGGAGAGTCCCCTGCAAAAGGAACCAAAGCCCGCCTCGTCTACAATGTGGCGAACCGCCTCGGGAAGCTCCGCGTACCAATCTCGAGCCGCGACGTTCCCATACCCGCGGATGGTATGGGAATCTCCCTGTTTTCAAACAAATAGCGGCAAAGCAATATGAAATGTACAATTTTGAAGAAACAGTGGTTCAGTGCCAATCTAGCATGTTGCAAGTTTTCAGATTCAAAACCGGGTGCCGTGTGCTTACGGTGAACTACAACGTGTGATGCGTCAGCGTGTTTGAGGGTTCAGTGCAAATATGGCATGTGTGCAAGTTTTTAGATTCAAATAAGTGCTGGGTGCGTGTGCTTACAGTGAACTACAACGTGTGATGCGTCAAGTGTTTGAGTGGTTCAGTGCAAATGTGGCATGCGTGCAATTTTCAGATTCAACAGATGCTGGGTGTTGGTGAGTTTGCAGTGAAATGCGGTATGTGCCGTGTGTTTGGGTGATTGAGGCTAGTGCAGTGTGTGTGCATGTGTCCGTCTTAAACAGATATCAATTGTAAGCATGATTGCAATCGACTACAGGAACAGTGTATCAGAATCAAGCAGTTAAAGAACGAAAACAACTTTGACAGTTAACAGTTCTACATTGCAGAAAGTAAAACAGAGAAGAGTGTTACCTCGGAAGCGCCGAAGGATAGGTGAGAGGTCGGCTCGCGTAGGAGGAGCTCCGGGTCCAGTGCTCGGTCAAAGCTGCGAAACTGGCGTAGTCCGTCGGGTGGTAGAACGTGGATCGCCGGCCGGTAGGTCGCCGGATCGAACGGGCGCTCGCTCAGCGGGAGGAGCTCAACCCCGGGATCCATCTCGTGATCCGAGGGAGTCCCGCGTGTGGAACGTCGTCGGCCATGTCGGAATGATGGGAAAATGGTCGAGGAATGAAAATAGGCTCGGAATACGAAGAGTCAACTCGAAAGTCAACCCCGGGAGGGTGGAAAATGGCCGGAAAGGTCGGGATGGGAAAAAGGTATGGAAATGAAGAGGAAATCGAGGGGAACAAGTCCCGAAAAAGCGGAAATAGCAAAAGAGGCACCGAAACAAAGATTTGTTCGGTTGAAAATGTGCGAAACGCGATGAACTTCGCGAATCGAACGACGAAAATGGCGCGAAAACACAAAGAAATGGCGAAATGAGGAGAGAAAAAGGCTCTAGAGAGAGAGAGGGTTGATTTTCGGCGGTGGAGAAGTGAGAAAATAGGGTTGGGAACCCTATTTTAAAAGAC
Source organism: Camellia japonica (assembly GCA_030407325.1). Classification (NCBI taxonomy): domain Eukaryota; kingdom Viridiplantae; phylum Streptophyta; class Magnoliopsida; order Ericales; family Theaceae; genus Camellia; species Camellia japonica. The sequence continues at coordinate 80,997,626 of JAPPVO010000017.1, forward strand.
CCATTGCAAAAAGTCGAAACTGTCCCCGATCAGCAACTTTTGGCCGGTCGGCACTATTTTGTGCCGGTCGGCACAATATTGTGCCGGTGGAGAAATTCTGCAGCCGATGGCCAGCCGGTGGCCACCTAGTCCAGCCGGTGATGTTCCCACAGCCTTGTTTAGGCCATGTGGGTAGTTCCTGGTCTTCATAGCTCAAGAAAGTGCAATAAAGTGAATCCCCGATGCTCAACCGGCCTCTGTTTTGACCTCGGACCGTGTCTTCTGTGCGTGGCACTCAGATTCAAGCAAAGATTGTATCCTTTTGTATCCTTTTGTCTTTTACAAGATTCAAAAGTTGCCCCGTGTGCGTTGCACGCATCCATCACATTGTCCGGTGCGTCGCATCGCGCCGTCTTGCACGTCCCTTGCGACTTGCACCGTTTTGCATTTCGTGTGGCATGCGTGTCATACTTGCATTTCATTTTCCATTCAATGAGGTATGCGTGCCTCATTTTGCATTTCATTGCATCTCGAGGTACGCGTGCCTCGTTTTGCATTTCATTTTCCATTCAATGAGGTATGCGTGCCTCATTTTGCATTTCATTGCATCTCGAGGTACGCGTGCCTCGTTTTGCATTTCATTTTCCATTCAATGAGGTATGCGTGCCTCATTTTGCATTTCATTGCATCTCGAGGTACGCGTGCCTCGTTTTGCATTTCATTTTCCATTCAATGAGGTATGCGTGCCTCATTTTGCATTTCATTGCATCTCGAGGTACGCGTGCCTCGTTTTGCATTTCATTTTCCATCAATGAGGTATGCGTGCCTCATTTTGCATTTCATTGCATCTCGAGGTACGCGTGCCTCGTTTTGCATTTCATTTTCCATTCAATGAGGTATGCGTGCCTCATTTTGCATTTCATTGCATCTCGAGGTACGCGTGCCTCGTCTTGCATTTCATTTTCCATTCAATGAGGATGCGTGCCTCTTGCATCATTTGCATTTCATTGCATCTCGAGGTACGCGTGCCTCATTTTGCATTTCATTTTCCGTCTAATGAGGTATGTGTGCCTCATGTCTATTTCAGTTTTGCATCTTGAGGTATGCGTGCCTCACTTTGCATTTCATTTTGCATTTTGCATCCATGAGGTCCGCGTGCCTCATCTTGCATCTCATTTTGCATTTCATCGCGCTATTTTGCGCACCTCATTGTTTTGTCCGGGTCTGGCGAGACCTTAAACACGCGCGGTCTAGGAGACCTTAAATCCTCGGGAGGTGCAAGACCTTCGGTGCACTAAGGTGCACCTCATTGCATTTAGCATGCATTTCGTCGCGCTATTTTGCGCACCTCATTGTTTTGTCCGGGTCTGGCGAGACCTTAAACACGCGCGGTCTAGGAGAGCTTAAATCCTCGGGAGGTGCAAGACCTTCAGTGCACTAAGGTGCACCTCATTGCATTTAGCATGCATTTCATCGCGCTATTTTGCGCACCTCATTGTTTTGTCCGGGTCTGGCGAGACCTTAAACACGCGCGGTCTAGGAGACCTTAAATCCTCGGGAGGTGCAAGACCTTCGGTGCACTAAGGTGCACCTCATTGCATTTAGCATGCATTTCGTCGCGCTATTTTGCGCACCTCATTGTTTTGTCCGGGTCTGGCGAGACCTTAAACACGCGCGGTCTAGGAGACCTTAAATCTTCGGGAGGTGCAAGACCTTCGGTGCACTAAGGTGCACCTCATTGCATTTAGCATGCATTTCGTCGCGCTATTTTGCGCACCTCATTGTTTTGTCCGGGTCTGGCGAGACCTTAAACACGCGCGGTCTAGGAGACCTTAAATCCTCTGAAGGTGCAATTCCTTTGGTGTTTGTCGTGCCCGAACGATTTTCGGTGGTCTGGTAAAGCCACCAGCCTGTGTTTGCGGTGAGTTCCTAGGAGACCAACTGGGACGGTGAAAACTAGAGTTTGAACGGCTTATGCCTAGAACACAAAGGTTCGAGATTTCCGAGACTACAGTCTGGTTTAAATACCCAGGGGGTGTACCCTCGGCTTGAAATCTGTATGGAAGCCCCATAGGTTGAGGCGGCATGTTTACGCCTCAATTCTGGATACTGAACCAACCTAGTATATCGCCATGTTGGTAAGATAGGGAAAGCTGCAATCATAGTCATTGCATCATAGCGCATTGTCATGCATTTGTAAATACTGCATATGTCATGCATTTCAAAAAATCCAAAACAAAAACACATGCATATGTCATGCATCATTGTAAATACTGCATATGTCATGCATCATTCTAAATATTGCATATGTCATGCATTTCAAACAAAAAAAACATGCATATGTCATGCATCATCGTATATAGTGCATATGTCATGCATTTCAAAAAACCTGCATATGTCATGCATCATCATTGTAGTATAGTGCATATGTCATGCATTTTCTGTAAATATCCATTTCCATTGCATTTTAGTTGCATGCATACACTGCATCATCTTCCATTTATGGCTTGCACCTTTCCTTGTTGAGCTTGGTCTGGTATGTGTCCATACTTTTCACGTCAAAGCACAGTTCTGCATGTGCATCGCGCCTACTCCACGCTGGTATGTTGGTTTGAGGTTGCGGCACCTTTTCTGTGTTAGACATGTTGTATGTGTGCATGCCTTTCCTAAGCGAGATACGGTTTGGCCCGCGCGCCATAATCGCATATTACATTATAGTGTAATTGTTGCATCCGGCATTAGGATCATTGTTCTTTCCTCAGCGGGTTGTCACCCCACTTATGTCAATCCACCCAATACTTGTCCTTGTGTCCGTCTACATCACTCATAGTTCTGCATGTGTATCGCGCCTACTCCACGCTGGTATGTTGGTTTGAGGTTGCGGCACCTTTTCTATGGTAGACGGACTTGTTACTTCCATCAACCTATTTGACATACGTGTAGTTTCAACCCGCTCAAGATTGAATCACGATTCAATTGCTCTGCATTTAGTTTGTATATCATTTGCATAGTTTCAATTGCATTGCATTATCATTTGCATTGTTTATACTTAGCTTTGTATATATTGCATATCATTTTGCATTCATCATTGCATTGTTATGCATGTCGCTAACAATATCATACCTGTTAAGTTTGTCTTCTTTTCAGGCGCGATATTGTATGTACGGCTCATTTGAGGCCGGTGCAACCGGATGAGCCGCACAGGTATTGTATCCTCCGCGCGAGACGTATCGAGAATTGCATAATTCTCTTACATCCTTTCTACATTGTAGTGTAGATTGGTATATGCTAGCTTATAACTGTCGCATGTGTGCTTCATTACAGATTTCTTTGCATGATCATAAGTTATGCTCGGCCTTTTGCATCGTCAGTTGCATCTTGCCCCCGCCCACGAGCGCATACCTTATCTGCGGCTTGTATGCCTGTGCCTGAACTACGCTGGTTTGATTCCTAAAGGGATACGTAGGCAGCTTGCGAGTTCAACCATTTGCGCTTTGTATGTTTGTCCAAGTCTTCGGCCTTGTCAAAAATGGGTCGTCTCTGGGCTTTGACATTCACTCTCGTCATTGTTATGACTTCCGAGTTCTGTCAAAGAGGGGCAACTGTAGACACCCCATTTTTGACCGTCCTCAAGACCTGGACGTCACCGCTTGGAACACTCGGTGATTATCCATGTTCGTGTTCGTTTGGAGTTCCCGGAGTTCTCGGCTACGCGCCTTGCCTCAGGACCTCCGAACTTGACCGTTTTGTGTCTAGTTTTGCACCAAACACTTGTGCTTTGCCTTGGAGGGCAGGGAATGCCTTGTGAGGCATCCCACACACCACGGCAGTGGCTAGAGGCCACCGGCTGGTTGATGTTGCCATCGGCACTATATTGTGCCGGTCGGCACTCTTTTGTGCCGGTCGGCAGTCAGTTTTGTCAAAATGACAATTTTGCCCTGCCGACTACTATTCAGTTGCTTTTTGAGATATTTTGAAGCAGCTGTATAGCATTTGTTTCCCCTCCATACACGTGTATGGAGGGATGAGCCTTTGGTTTGCTTAGCTTGTAAGCTTTGTTGCCTATAAGAGAGGGCTCTCTTCTCTTGGCTCAAGGGTTAGAGAAAAATTAGACATTTTTAGAGAGGAAAAGACCTCAGAGAAGCTCTGGTTTTCAGGGTTTGGGTTCTATATCTATCCTATCTCTCTTTTGCTCTTGTTTGTACACTAGGTGCTTTAATTCATATTATTGCACACAAGCACCTAGTGTTTCACCTTCCCTTGGTTACTGAGGTTCCAAGAGGTAGTTCTTAGAGTTTTTGGCTGGATTTGAGCTTAAGGAAGCAACAACATCATCTTTGGTGAAGAAGGTCAACAAGGGTGAGAAACTTGCTTTATTTCCCCCATTTTTGCACTCCATTTTTGCATAGTTTAGAACTGTTTTTGTGCTTAGCATTTAATACAAAAAAGTTCTGTTTTTTAGTCCTCTTTATTGTTGGTTAAGGGTGTTTTGTGCTTTGGGGAGGTTTGACCACCCTTGGGCCTTGAAAAGGCCTCATTTTGTGCTATTTTGTGAGAGCTCCGGGATTTTGGTGTTGGGGTCTCTTCACCACTGAAATCTTGAGGGATTTCAGTGATGAAGATGATGCCTTGAAGTCCCAAGAAGGAGAGGGTCACCCCCTCTCCTTGTTGTCCTTGAAAAGGACCTATTTTGCTCTCTTAAGGAGCTTTATGTTCAAGTGTGTGTTGATCATGCCTAGGCTGCACTTCATGCTTATTATGCCATGATATAATCATGTTGTATGTTGGTTTTGGTGCTCCATTAATGCTTAGTGTAGTTGCCATGTAATGCCTTACAAATCCCTTAACATGTCTTAGGTTGTTAGCCTTTGTTCGAGCATGTTTTGGCCTTGACTTTGTGAAGTGTTTGTGCTTATTTTGCCATGATTTAGCTCTGTCCATGGTTGTTTGGATTGATTTTGGCATGCTTAGCATAGCTCCTTTGTATTTGTGGCTTGCTGGGCTTGTATGCCTCAAGTATGCGAATGCGTAGCATGTGTTGCTTGCATCATTTTGGTGGTTTGGAACCACCCAACATGTAATTTCAGTCCCTTTGGCATGCCCATATGCTTGTCTAAGTCGCCTCTTTATTGCTTTGAAAGCATGTGTTGTATGCCTTTTGTTTTGGCCATTATGCATGCCTTTGAATTTGAGTCACTTAGGTGCCATCTAAGTGGTCTTTTGGACTTAGTTTTATGTGTTAAAAATCTATTTTTGGTCGCGTAATGCATGCCATGTATGGTTGTGTTAAGTGTAGTCCATTACCCCTTTGGTGAGCCTTGAGTGCTTGGGCCTTTTTGCACGCTTTACTTGGTTTATTTAGTTGGTTTGGAACCTTCTATAACATGATTTTTAAAGCTTATGACGCATGCCAAGTGTCCATGATATCCCCTTTCAAGTGTGCTTGAGGGTTGCTTACTTAGTGCCTAAGTGTTAAGTCTTAACATATGCATGTGTGTGTGTGTGTTGGCTTTCTTTTTTGGGCATTATTGGCCACTGATTTTAGGCCTATTTGGAGTTGCCCAAGTCATGTTTAAGACCATCACTTGCTTGCTTGCATGCTTACCTCATGTTCGCTTGTATGCTTTGCATAAGTACATTGCATTGTTCATATTACATGATAGCTAACATGACTAGGTTGCATTGCATCAACATGCATTCCTTGTCCCTTGATTTGGTGATAGGGATTGGGATTTTGGTTTGTTTGGTTTGCATGCATTTGAGATTGAAAGTGCACATTTGATCCTTTGGGCCATCATGCATGGGAATGCGTGATTGGTGGCCCGAGAATCAAGGCACATGCCCCTTTGAGTCACAAACATGATAAGGAGTGTGTTTAGTGCATAAATGGCTTGAATTGTATTGCCATGCAAGATTTTGCCCTCTGTTGCTGTGAGTTGCAGGTTCTGCCGACATTCAGTGCCGGCCGGCAGTATTTAGTGCCGACCGGCAGTCTATTGATGGCCGATGGATTAATTTTGTGCCGGTGACTTCATGCTGATGCCGGTGGAAGTCCTACTCAGCCGATGATGTCCCTCAGTGTCCTGGGAGGCACTCCTGAGACTTTGGCAGTCTTCTGAGATGCAAAGTAGGGAAAACAGAGGCAATCTAAGCATGGCAGTGCAATTCCGAGCAAGTCCCGAGCATGCGTTGCATCCGACCCTCATCTCGAGGCGGTTTACTGCTTTAATTAGATTAATTAATTTATTTGATTAATTTAGTTGGACTGTAATATTTTAATTAGTTTGCGTAGCTAATTAATCTGTATTATTATTTTGGTCCCTCCGAGTGGGGGCAAATTTGTAATAAGTGTGGGTGAGTGGTTTGTATGTCTTCCAACCCCCACTTCTTTCCTCCCTTTTATTACCTGCTTATGATGGTAGATTAGGGCACGTCTATTTTAGCATACCTTATGCAATGCATGCGTGCATCCATGCATTTGTCTAAACATGCACCAGGCTCGGTACATCATACAAACTGCATTGTATTCTAAATTCCAACTTGAATACGTGCATCAAATGATTGCATTTCACGTGCCATTTTAGGGTTAGCCGAGCCTACTCTAAATTGCATCCTTGCCTGTGTTGCATTAGCCACTTAACATGACCTAGGGACATGCATGTCTGCTAACTAGTTTCTTGTTTTGGCACGGAGTACGATGTAAGTATTTTATGCTTTAGCATACCACATGCGTGTGAATGTTGCCATGACAGTATGCTTACCATGCGGCTAAGTGCTTATGTGAGATAAACTGTTTGAATGCCTGTGGGTGGAGGTTGGATTGCTTGAGTTGGAATAACTCATTGAAATCCGTATTTTAGCCTACTTGAGAATAGCAAATTCCAAAGCATTTTCAAAACAAACGGATATGCAATGTCTATTCCCAAATTAGGCAATCTAGTCTATACTTGTTTGCTGCGCGCATAACATAGTAATTCTAGGCTAATAATCAGAATAAGAGCATGTAGTGTTTTCAAAATCGGATATCACGATTAGTAGAGGCCGGTCTTCGGACCGGGCGAAAGGGGGTGCTCATAGCTGACCTTCCCCGATCGTACCCAAGCTCCCGAGCCAAGACATTTGGTGATGACGGACACATGGCCTTTGGCACCGAGTCAGGGTTTCCTAAATTTCCCATTTTAAAAATATTTAGGTGGCGACTCTGTATCTGGCAAAGCAGTCCATGTTTGGCACTTCTTTTCAAAATCTGTTTTTCTTCAAAACGATTTGCCAGAGTTGGACTCTTTGGTTCAGATTAAGAACCGCAACAAAACAAAAGGGAGTCCGAACTGTAGCGAGGTCCCCCGCGGGCTGTTTACAGATAGTATTTCTTCAACTTGTCCATGTTGATCAGTTGGGAGAACTCAAGGCCATCTAAATCCATTAGAGTGACAGCTCCACCTGACTAGATAGACTTGATGATGGAAGGACCAGTCCAATTAGGTCTGAACTTGCCCCTGGGGTCGTAGATGGGAGCTCGATTGTCTTTGAGCACCAAATCTCCTTCCTTAGATTCCTGGACTTAACTTTCTTGTTGAAAGCCCTGGCAATCCTGCATTGATAACCTTGAATGTGGTACAGTGCTTTCAGCCTTCTCTCGTCAAACAGCATGAGTTCTTCGAACCTGCTCTGCTGCCAATTTGCCTAAGCTATCTAGCACTCAGCCATTACCCGTAATGACGGAACCTCAACTTCGATAGGCAGAACAGCCTCCATCCCATAAACCAAGGAATATGGAGTTGCCCCAGTAGAAGTTCGAATTGAAGTCCGGTAACCCTAAAGAGCAAATGGCAGCTTATATGGCCAGTCTCTGTAGGTTTCCACCATCTTTTGTAGAATGTGTTTGATGTTCTTGTTGGCGGCCTCAACAGCTTCATTGGTTTGCGGCCGATATGTAGATGACTTATGAAAAGCCACGTTGTAGTTCTCCAACAAGTCAATCACCTCCTTCTTGAAGTGGGGACCATTATCCGAAATAATCTCATTTGGGACCCCATAACGACAGATGATGTTGTTCATGATGAACTTAGCAACATGCGACACCTTCAACACCGCATAAGATTGGGCCTCAACCCACTTTGTAAAGTAGTCTATCGCTACCAGAATATACTCATGCACGTTCGACCCCTTCGGAGTGACTGCCCCAATCACGTCAATCCCCTAGATTGAAAACGGCCATGGCGAAGTCATGTTGTACAGCTTCGACGGCGGAATGTTCATGCGGTTTGCATGGATCTGACACTTGTGGTGTCATCAGACAAAACCAATACAATCCTCCTCCATGGTTGACCAATAATAACCCTGTCTAAGAATTTTCCGTGCTAGCATCACTCCGCTCATGTACGATCCGCACTCCCCTTCGTGGATGGCCTCCATCAGGCGCTTAGATTCTTCAGCATCAACACACAGTTTATGCATTCCCAGATGGCCCCTTTTGTACAATTTACCCCCGCAGATGATGAACTGAGCAACCATTCTTCGTATTGCCCTCTTGTCTTTGGCATTTGCCCCTGGTGGATAAGCCTCCTTTTCCAAGAAGTTCCAGATATCATGGTACCAGGAGTTCTGATCTTGCACTTCATCTATGGCGGCAATCAGCTCGTAGGCCGGCATATACCATTGTTCAATGATGATCGGACGCATCCGGACTCCCAAAAGAAGGTCTATCATAGAAGATAGAGTTGATAAGGCGTCTGCAAACCTGTTGTTCTCTCTCAACAGATGGGTGAAGGTTAACTTCTCAAACCTGGGAATTAGCACATCCAAGGTTTGGTGATAGATTTTCATCCTTTCTTCCTTCACCTTCCAGTCTCCTTTCACCTGAGAGACAACCAGGTTCGAGTCCCCGATGACGTCCAACCTTTTTGCCCCTAGTTCCAGGGCGGCTTCCAAGCCAGCAATACATGCCTCATACTCTGCCTCATTGTTTGATACCTTAGGGGTATGTGGGAATTGTTGGGTGCCATCAGCAACACTCCTATCCCATACCCGTACTGATTAGACGCTCCGTCAAAGTACATTGTCCAGACCTTTTCTTCAACCTACAGAATGGCCTCATCTAGGAACAGATACTCTACTGCTTCATCTCCCTCCACTGGGTAATCGGCTAGGAACTTCGCTACCGCTCTCCCTTTCACAGACTTACGCGTCATGTACTTCAAATCAAATTCGGAGAGAAAAAGCAACCAACAGGCTAGCCTACCCGTAAGTGCTGGTTTCTCGAAGAGATATTTGATCGGATCCAATCTCGAAACCAGTATTACGGAGTAAGCTAACAGGTAGTGCCTCAACTTCCTGGTAGCCCATACCTAGGCTAGACAAGCCTTTTCCAGCGGCGTATAGCGGGTCTCATATTCCAACATCTTCTTGCTCAGGTAATAGATAGCCTTCTCCACTTTGTCCTCAGACTCTTATGCAAGCATGCAACCCATTGTCGTGTCAGTCACTGATAGGTACAAAATCAACAGTTTTCCCGGCTTTGGCGGTGGCAACACAGGTGGGTTCTGTAGATATTACTTGATCTACTCGAAAGTAACTTGGCATCGATCATCCCATTGTAACTTCTTTCCTTTTTTTCAGGAGACCAAACAGTGGTTCACAAGTCGAGGTTAATTTTGCAATAAACTGTCTTATGAATTGCACTTTACCCAGAAAGCCTCGCATCTCCTTTTCAATCCTTGGTGGTGGCATTTCTAAGATGGCCTTAATCTTAGAAGGATCGACCTCGATACCCCTTTGTGTGATCAAAAACCCCAGTATTTTCCCTGCTGTAACACCGAAAGTACATTTCTGAGGATTCAGCTGCAACCGATACTCTCTGATCTGTTGGAAAAATTTTTGCAAGGCGGTGTAGTGGCCCTCTCTCTCCTTGGACTTGACAATCATGTCATCCACGTACACCTCAACCTCTTTGTGGATCATATCGTGCAAAATCGTGGTTGCAGCCCGTTGATATGTAGCCCCTGCGCTCTTCAAACCAAACGGCATCACCCTATAGCAGTAGGTACCCCACGGGGCAGTGAAAGTAGTTTTCTCCCTGTCTTCAGGTGCCATCAAAATCTGGCTATAGCCTGAAAACCCATCCATAAACGAGCGCAGCGCATGCCCAGCAGTGAAGTCCACTAATTCGTCGATATGCGGTAGAGGAAAGTCGTCCTTCAGACTGGCTTTGTTCAAATCTCTGAAGTCTACACATACCCAATTTCTGCCGTCCTTCTTCGACACCAGAACTATATTGGCCAACCAAGTTGGATACTCAGATACCAACAGGAACCCTGCATCAATCTGCTTGGTGACCTCTTCTTTGATTTTCAGAGCCCAATCCGGGTGGATCCTTCGGAGCTTCTGCCTAACAGGTCGGGCCTCTGGGTCAAGAGGGATCCGGTGCTGTACAATCTCAGGATCGATTCCAGGCATGACTTCGTAGGACCACGCGAAAACATCTTTGAAATCTTTTAATAAAGCGACTAAACGCTCGCATTCCTCAGAAGACAACGTGGACCCGATCTGGACCAGCCGTGGGTCCTTCTCAGTACCAACATTAATTGAGATGATTTCATCAACCAAAGGTTTTACAAACCTCTCCTACTCTTGATCAAGCAAATGTTTCAGAATCGGAGGAATTTCTTCCTCGACGTTTTCATCAAAGTTTTGAAAGTCCTGATTAATGCAGTAAACTAAGGCACAGAAAAGTACTCAGAAGCACAGCAGCACCATTCTCATTAACAACATCCAGTTCGTCTGATCTTTCAGTTACAACTGACTCAAAGAAAAAGAAAAGACGACCTGGACAGACAGTGGCATCCGGGTTATCACCCTTAGGAATACCTGACTCTGACTCAGAAGAACTAGAATCTGATTCTAACTCCACAGACTCTGGTTCACTACCTGATCCAGGACTGCTCGATAAAAAGCCTTCCTCATATTTCCAGACGATAGAGGGTGCGATGGATGCATCAAGAATGCCTGAAGATGGGCCCACAGCCATTTGATCACCGATCATGGAAACTGAGAAGTTATCCCCCAAGCACTCCGGTACGATCTGAGGATCTGAGAGGAGACAAGCCAATGCTACCCCCATCTCAAGTTCTGTGCTCTTGGACTCATCCTCCTTGCACTGCTCAGCCTCAGCCGGTGGGTTTGTCTGCTCTTCGGCAACTTCATCCCCTGACAACTGAAGTGAAAAAAGATCTTGAAGCCGGGCAAGCGCCGCATTGAATTCAACCATGGCTCCGAAAAAGTCGCAAAATGGGAAATCTTCCCCCTCCCGGACAAATCGTCCGTTCAGGGTTCCTTGGATAGGTCTATGCACCAACTCATAGTGCTTCCCGGCTTGTTTAGCCTTGGCTCTTCCGGCCATTTCTCTTCCTTTCCTTGCCCAATCCTCCTTGGTAGGTGAGTAACCTAAGCCAAAGGTATATGGGTTATGCGGCACTTCGGTCAATGCTGCGACGCCCTTCCGGCCGCTTCGCCCCAATCCCATTCCGGGCATGTGTTGAAGCTTGTTCATGAGGTAGACAGATTGTGCACTGACGTATAGCCCCTCATCAATGGCCAGCATATCCTATACAACCCGAGCCTTAGCCAAGGTGAATCCCGACAAAAATACATCCTCCACGCCGTGCTCGATCTCCAGAACTGGTGTAGAAACCTCTGGCGGTAGATGTATTAAAGAGTTCCCAATAACAATTGCCACCCCCTTCCCGTGGGGGTACTTCAACATCTGGTGTAAGGTGGAAGAGACGGCTTTCACCTGGTGTAGCCATGGCCGCCCAATTAGTAGATTGAAGGTGGCTGGAACATCCAAGACATGAAACTCAATGTCCTGTTGCCCCGGGCCAACCTGAGTCTTGATCAGTACCATCCCCATCACCTCCCAACTGGTATTATCATAGGCCGTATCACCTGGGCTGTAGGCACGAAATCTTGGGCTTCAACGCAATAGCATATGCCATTCTCGACGGACATACATTGATTGCAGATCCCGTGTCAACCAGGACACCGGTATCCATTTCTCCTTGCACTCCATAGAGATATAGAGCGGCTTGTTGTGATTGGAGCCCTCGGGCGGTAGTTCTTTGTCTATGAAGGTCAATGTGGGGGAAGCTCCACCCGGGAACACTAATCCCACCAACTACTCGGGTGTTGTATCAATTGAAAGCTTGGCCCTGTCCATGGCAGTAAGGACGGCTTGTTTGTGAACCCTCGAGGCCATAAGCAGTCCCCAGATGGAGATGTCTACTTGAATTTTCTTTAGCTGCTTCAGTACAACTTCCTCCTCTAGCGGTTTCTCTTTCTGCCTTTCTACTTCCTTGTCTTTCCCGGACACCTCCGGCTGGTCCAAGTGTGGGGGCTTGAAGTACTGCCCGCTTCGGGTTATATAGTCCACCTCAGTGTACCAGGTATCGTCGAGTTGATTTTTTCCCCAATCTTCATCAGTATGGACAAGACACAAATCATCGTCTTCCCACCACATCCCTTTGGCAACCGACAGACAGTTGTCCGGTTCTACCGTAGTTGTTGTTGTGTCCTCAACACATTCTGCCCTCTTAGGTGCCTTGGCTTTTCTAGCCCTTTCATCATTCTCGATCCTTTCTTGCTCAAACCTCTTCAATGCAGCCTCCTGTTCGGTGTCTGCTGTACACAAATTGCCCATGTCCCGAGCAAAATTCTTCGCACCAGTGCTCTCCGGCGATTCTTCCTGATTCTCAGCCATTCCGGCCACTGCAGCTGTTCCCGTCTCTAACTGGCCCTATTCTGGTTGAGGAACCTCAACAACATCTGGCTCGTCACTAAGCCACCCAGCGTTATCCGTCGATCCATTCAGGTCGAACCAATTGATGCTCACATCCCCCAGATCCTACTCGTTAAAGAACTGCAGATTGGCAATGTCCTCCTCCAGCTCCACTAGGTCATCTAGCCCCTGATTCGGTCCATTTTCTAGGACCACATCAACTTCTGCCCCAGTTGGCAACTCTACCCTCGGCTTTGCCTGATTAGTTGACACAATATAACCACACGGGTTGTATGCTTCCTCAGTAAAGCTCCCAGATCCGTCAGGTTCTGAACCAACGTTCCCATTCTCCTCGAAGGTCACCCCAGCTCTGTCTTCGACAGTCACCACCACTGGCTTGGGCTGGGTTAGAGAGGTGCTCAACATGCACAAATCTGTGCTGTCTGGAATGAACACCTCAAGCTCAGGTAGGTGGGAGGGTGTGATGTATATGCTAGGGTCGTATGGGACAGCCATGGTTTGGATCAGGTTTATCTGCCTGGGTGGAGAAGGGGGGTTGTTATGTGGTGATAGAGGGTTTGTGGTGACATTCGGCTTGTCAGGAGGCGCAATCACCTTGTTGTCAATGAGATCTTGAATCTCATGACGTAATCTGAAGCACTGGTCGATGTCATGACCGTGCTGCTGGTGAAAGGCACAATATTTGGCCCGGTTATGTGTTGGAGGGAGGTTATTTGGCAGTGGGCGTGGTTCTAAGGGCTTCAGATGTCCCTTCCTGATCAAGACCTTCAACACCGATGATAGAGACATGTAAAGTGGGGTAAAAGTCCTCTGGCCCCTAGGTGGGTTTTTTGCTGGTTGCGAGATGGTTCCGGCCGCATCGGTGAAGAGTGTAGCTGTTTTTGGCGTGGTGGTGACCATGCCGACATCTGAAGTCCTGGCGGTTGCAGCGGTACTGGTAGCTGCATTCAAACCACGTGTAAATGCCCTCTTGGGCTGTTCCTTCTCCTGGTTAATCAGACCTTACTTCATAGCATCTTCAATCTGTACCCCAATCTCGTGCAAGTCAGTAAAGGTGGGAAAGCGTAGGACTATCATTTTCTGCATCAGCTTGGGTTGCAGGTTGCGCACAACCATTCTTATCTGATCTTTCTCAGATGGCCAAGTTGGCATCATGGAGGCCTTGGCCCTCCATCGAGTTACAAAGTCATAAAAGCCCTCCTTCGGCTCTTACCTGGTTGTCTCAAGATCACGAGTCGTGACCTCAATTTGGGTGTTGTATGAATATTAAGCGACAAAGGCCTCGGCCATCTCCTCCCAACTCCGTTTCACTGAGTCCTCCAACTTGGCGTACCAAATGGCCACAATACCCGACAGGGTCCGACCAACAAGTGATAGTTTATGGAGTCTCGTCAAGGCCATCGGGCATAGAATATCAGAAAATAGCCTCAAATGAACCATAGGATCACCCGAGCCATTAAAGTGATCTATGTGAGGCATCTTGAACCTGTCCGGCAATGTCACCGCCGAATCAGTGTATCCATCTTCTATGTCCGGGATCAAGTTAACTCCCTGGGCCCGCTTGAATAGTTTTTCAAGCTTACTCACCTTCAGAGCGGTTGGATCAACCTCAAATTCGAACGATGTGTCCACTGGATTAGCCGGTGCTTTAGACATCTGAGGTGGGATTGGCGGTGGAACTGGCCCTGTTGGAACGTCTGTATTTTCCTAGACGTTTACTGTTTCCCCAAGTGTTGGAACCCTAGGTGGGGGTGGGGGTGGATGCGAAGCAGATGCTCCGGCTTGTTGCGGTTGCTACTGTTGTTGAAACCTGGCAATTAGTTCTACCTGTTGAGCTACAACCTCTGCCTGACGTGCGGTAACCTCCGCCTGACGAGCAACATCCTGCTGCATGGCTTGCATGGTCTCTTCGAGTTGGCGTATCATGTCTTCCATACTAACTGTAAAGCGCTGGTTTGACTGGGCAGGTGTATGTTCCCTCTCTGAGGTAGAAGCAGATATCTCAACCTAACTGCGCACAGGTGAGGTAGATAATGACCGCTGATCTGGTAACTGATGTACTGATGATCTGTGCCTAGATGACCTCCATCTCGTAACCGGGGGTAATGCAGCAAACACTGGTTGTCCGTCAACTAGATTCTCAGATCGATGAATTCTCCTAATCCGGGTCCGGAGTGCTTGTGGGGTATCTGTCTCGTCGGAAGCAATGATGCAATACTACCTTGCAAAAAGGAAAATACAGCAAAATAAGGAAACAATAAGCAGAAAAACGGACAGCATTTTGGCTACGATAAAGATAACACACAGTTGATATCAGCAGCTAAACAAACTGTTCTCAAACACTGATCTCTGCCCCCAAATCACTACCTCAAATCTGATACCCCCAAATACTGATACCCAGACTTGCAACTGATACATACAACCTGTAGAGATACACTCTAACAGCATATGTCAAACAAGTAAGAGCCAAAACACCCCTATGGTGGGCTAGGGTTTCCTTGTCCTATTTTGTCAGGAGCAAGGGTTTCACTATGCACGCATGCGGTTTCAAACAATCCTGTAATCGAGTAACCAACCTACCCTAGTTTAGAACAGTCTCTATGGCTTCCGATATGCACTAGGTCGAATAGTCAAAAAGGTGCCTCGGCAAAACCGAGGTTTGTGTTCCCATCCTAGCAGAGCCCGTAACCAGTCATCCTTATGGCATGCTTTTCCAAGCAAGCCTCCGGCAAACCGTTCAGGAATAGCAGATGGCAAACACTGTGACTTACGCACACCAATGCAAATGCAATGCAAAGAAACACATAAGTGTAGATAAAACAACATATCATGATATTCGAGTCAAGTTCTCTAAGTCCCCAGCAGAGTCGCCAGAAACTGTAAACTCGACTTTCTTCGCACACCCCCCTTTCGAAGAGCATCGAATTTGGTCTTACTACAGTTCAGACTCTTGTCACGGTTCTGAATCTAATCTCACAAAGTACAATGCGAGACTGATAAATACCAAAGAGTCCAAATCTGGCAATTGGTTTTAAAAAATCAATTTTGAATGAAAAGCGCCAAACACGGACTGCTTTGCCAGATTACAGAGTCGCCACCTAAATATTTTGTTTTGGGAATTTAGGAAACCCTGACTCGTGCCAAAGGCCACGTGTCCATCATCACCAAAGTTACCTCGGCTCAGGAACTTGGGTACGAGAAAGGAAGGTCCTGAAATGAGCACCCCCGCTCGCCCGATCAAAGGATCGGCCTCTACTAAGCATGATATGTTGTTTTATAAACCCCATGTGTTCTTATTCTGATTATTAATCTAACTTACTCTGTGATGCGCACAGCATACAAGTATACACTCAATCACGAGAATTGGAACAAAACAATTCATGTTTGTTTTTGAAAATGGTTTGAAAGTGCTACTCGCAAGTAGGCTAAAGCACATATTTGCCACCCTCAAGTGGGCTTAAAACATGATTTTGCCACTTCGCAAAGCAGGCTTAAAACTCACATTTATCGAATTGTCCCAATTCAGGCAACGAAGCCTTCATCCACAGGCATTCATGTAGTTTAGCATTTAAGCAAATAGCCTCATGGCAAACATGCTGAACATGGCAACACTTACACTCATGCAAGGACGCTAAAGCATAAACACTTACAGTGTACTCCAAGCCAAAACAAAAAGCTAGTTAGACATATGCACGATCCTAGCTATACAAGATGCCTAATGCAACATATGCAATAATACAACTAAATAGGCTCGGCTAT
Source organism: Camellia japonica (assembly GCA_030407325.1). Taxonomy (NCBI): domain Eukaryota; kingdom Viridiplantae; phylum Streptophyta; class Magnoliopsida; order Ericales; family Theaceae; genus Camellia; species Camellia japonica. The sequence continues at coordinate 81,014,157 of JAPPVO010000017.1, forward strand.
CTAAGATGGCATATGAATGCAACAGTTTGATACATGTATTCAAATGAGTATTGAAGTATGATGCAGTTTGAATGATGCGCCGAGCCCGGTGCATGCAAGACAAATGAATGATGCATGCATGCAAGCATAAGGTATGCTAATCGAGATATGCCCTAAACTAATCATCAAAAGCTAATAAGTAAAAGGGAGAAAGAAAAGGGGGTTGGAAGACATGCACACACACACGCACCCTTATTACAACATTGTGCCCTATCAGAGGAGGGTCTGAATAAATAAGCTAACCTATGCTAAGCTAAGCTAAGCTGATTATTACAGACCAACTAATTAACTGTTCTAGCTAATTAATTATTACAACACAATTGAATTGAATAACTAGCTAATCTAAGTTAATTAAACTATTACAACACAGATGAAACTAATTAATTACAACACATGTAATTAACTACAACTAGCTAGTAAAGCGGTAAAATGGCCTCGCGAGCGAGGGAGGCATGCATGCTCGGTTGGCTTCACCCAAAAATCCACCACATTGCCTCTAGATGCCTCTGTTTGCACATCTTTGGACCTCTGAAAATTGTGCCAACCTCCAGATTGCTTTTGTTTGATCTCAAGAGCACACTGATGGACTGATCGGCTAGAAGTGATGGCCATCAGCCAGTATTTGTGGCCGGTCGGTTGGCTTAGGTGGCCAGTCAGCTAGGGCATGTGGCTTGTCGGCCACTGATTCTTGAAATTTCTCCTTTTGTTGCAACAGAGCACAAACAGAGGCATGGCAGTGTATTTGCAAGGAAATGTATGTGCAACTACCCTCCTTATTATCTCAAGCTCAAAGGAGCATAGTACTCGGCTCTCAAGCCACCAACCATGCATCTCAATGCATGATGGCCAAAGAGTCAAGCTTGCACAATGTTAGTGAATGCACACATAAGACTCTAAGTGTCGTCACCCTATCATGCATGATCAAGGGTGACAACGACCAAGAAACGCAACACGATTCATCACTTTAAGTATGAAACTTGCCACATTTCTAGTGTTTGGATTAACGTCCGATCCAAACACATGCAATGCAACACACGTATGTTATCTTGGCATGTTTTACTTTGCTCGATTCTTGTTTACACATTTACATTACCAAGCCATTTCTTAATTGATTCAGTCCAATGTGCAAGTCCTCTAAGGAGAGGAGGTCAACCAAAAGAATGGCTTAGGACATGAGAGGGATTATACCCTTTGACTAGGAGGAACCCTCAAAAGAGGGTTAAAGCCATTTGGGCACAAACCCTACTTCATGCTTAAACACAAGCTTAAGGCCAAACAACCCTCAAATCAAATTGAAAGATGAAGAAATGGGGGAGGTTACAGTTGCTTTAGTGCTGAGATGGCATGCTAAAGACCTTTAAGCATGCAAGCAATACAAGCATAACATGTTGAGGGCCAAAAACATCAAAGCTAGTAAAGAGCATCACACAAGAGGCATGCAATACATAGCCTAAAAAAAACAAACCAGCTCTGGATAGAGCTCAATCGTGCCAAAATAATGGCCTAAACATGCTGAAATGGTAGCCCAAAAGCTTAGACAAACATGCATACAAATTGGCTTTCGAGCAAGGCGCAAGGCACAATTCCCAAAAGCATTGAAAGAGTAGAACATGCGAGAGTGTGACTACACTATATACACTGAAATCACGTGAGAAATGAGACTAAGGCATATAAACAACTCCAGCAAAGCATGCTAGAGACTTTGAAGCTCAAAGCTAGTCAAGGGCCTTTACATTATAGCTATACAAAGCAATCATCATATGACCTAAACCACTCAAAATAGAATTAAAGCATGCTAAAACATGGATAAAAGCATGCTGGAGTGTAGCCAAAAAAGCTAGAATGATGGGCTAAATCATCAAGCATACATGGCCAATTAGCAAGATTACACTACAAGTGTAAGAAGCATGCATGAGGTGACTCAACCAGGCCAAAACAGAGTTACAATATGCTGAAATAAGGTCAAAAATAGGCTGAGATCAAGTCAAGTGATGGTAGAAAAACATGCTCAACAAGTAGGCCAACAAGACATGCAACCAAGAAGCAAAGAGGGGAGGCCACCCCCTCCTACTTTGGACCTCAAAACATGGTTTCTACCACTGAAATTTCTTTGAGTTTCAAGTGGTAGAAAGGCCAAAAAAAGGGTGCCTCAAGAGCCTTAAGAGATGGCACAAGGCTTAAGCAAATAAGGCACACAAGCGAGTGAAACACCCCTAACTCCCATAGGGCCTCAAACAACCATTCTTAACACTTAAAAAAAAAGAGATTTTTAGTTGAAAGCTAGGCCAAAAACAACATGCAAGGGTGGCCAAACCAATGTACAAAAACAAAGCTTAAAGAGGTAGATTCTCACCCTTGAAGCACAACTTTAAAACAGCAAGCAAATAGCCAACTTCTTAGCCAAAATCACTCCAAGGAGCTCCAACAAGGCCTCCAAGAACCTCAAGTCTAAGGCTAAGGTGTTTGACTAGGTGTCTTAGTGCAAATATGTAAAGAAAACACACTTTTAAGCTCAATATAGCACAGTAGAGAGAGAGAGAGAGAGAGAGAGAGAATTCTAACAAGAGAGGGAAATTTCAGCTCTGAAATTTTGTAACCCTCAAATAGGGGGAGGGAGCTCCCCTTATATAGGAAATGCAAGCAAAAAGCTTGCTTCATCCCTCCATACACGTGTATGGAGGATGAGCTCAGTGTTCAACAGCTGGAACAACTAGCACCAAAAATATCTGCAAAAGCAGAAAAAATTTCCTCGGCCAAAACTTGTGGCCGGCCGGCAATTAACAAGGCCAACCGGCCATCAGCAAGGCCTACCGGCCACCACTGATGGCCGATGGAAGCAAGGCCTAGCCGATGGGTTGTAGGGCTAGCCAGCAGGCCACCCTCTTCCTCCAGAGGCAATGATACAAGTTCTTGGTGCACAACCAAGCACAAAATAGACAAGTCGAGAGGTCCGAAGGCAAGGCACTCCGCCAAGAACTTCAGGCACTCTAAATGAACACGAGCATGGATGATCATCGAGTGTTCAAACAATGACGTCTAAGTCTTGAGGACGGTCAAAAATGGGGTGTCTACACTTTGTCTCCCAATATTCCTACAACACGCAAATCGAGGTCACAACGCGTGATCTCGAGGCAACATGTCAAGAATCAAATGAGGGTTTTTTGATAGAATATAATGGAGTTTTCTGTACTTCTCTAGAATATTTTAGAATTTTCAGGTTGACTACTTTTTTCCAAGATTCTCCTGCGTTTTGAATTCTTCTAGAATGTTTTAGATCATTAATTTCTTTAGAACTTTTTGGAATATTCTAGATTTTCTCAATAATGTAGAATGTGATGGCATACTCTAGAGAGTCTATGTTAATCTCAACATAATTTTGTTAATATTTTAATTTTAATTTTTTTATTTCTTGTCTGCCTTGATAGTTTTTAAAGTTTGAGAATATTACAACTTATGTTATTTGTAATGCACATTGGAATTTGAAATGGAAAGTATGGATGAACTTCAAAAGCTGGTTGATACTTTTTGAAAATGCATTTGAAAACTTCTTGCTTGAGGATTTATGTAGTAGCTCTCTTGAATTTTTGTGGTTGTAGTATACCTTGTAGTTTCTATTACTCTCTGGGTGCTTCTATTTGTTCAATGAGAAGGAAATGCATTAAGGATAATTTTATATATGTTTGAAATAGAATATTTTGTGAGGGTTTGGTGGTAACTTGCACAAACTCAATCGGCTCCACAAATCAAGCTTTGAATATTTGCTCCAATATCCATCAAGATAATACTGCATATATATTGGTTACCTTTTTTTAATATTTTGTTCAAAAAGATTTTTCAAGTGTATTACCAAAACTTATGTTAAAAAGATTTGCAAAATCTGTGTTTTATAATTGGAGCGATCAATCATAGGTGCCTAATCGATAGATCCCTTTTGCAATTGATCGGGTGGCAATTGCTACATTTTGAAAAACAATATCCTGCGATTGATATGCAATCGATCTGCATTTGGATGAGCAATCGCTAGTGAGATCGATCAACTATCGATCCCTACATTTTGAGAAATAGTAACATGCGATTGATAGGTGGGCGATCTCTCTTTGAGCGATCGATTGCTCTTTGGCTTGCAATCGTTCGTTGTTCCATGTTTTCCTAAACCTAATTCTATTTGTTTTATAAACCTTTTTCTAAACCCAATTTTAGGGATCTCAACTATTGATCTTTCATAGAAAATTCATTTTTCTCTATAGAGAGTTTAGTTTAAAAAAATAAAAATTAAAAAGTAAAAAAAAAAAAAACCCTATAAATATCTTTCAAAACCTTTGCATTCTTGCATTGTATGTTCTACACTCTTGGCCAATTGGGTAATCGAAGTCGTTCATGAATGGAGATTGGAACAGAAGCTTCGTGGTGTTCTGAAGATAAACAAGGTTGATTGAGTCAAATTGTGCTCATAAAGTTACCACAAGACATTATGTTAGGTAAATCTTGGTGAAGATTGTAAATCCCTTCCGACTTTGTATTTCTGTTCTTGGATCTTTAGTGGATTTTTTCTGAGTGTTGGGACCGTGGTTTTTCACTTTTATGGGTTTTCCACGTAATATCTGGTGTTCATGTGTGATTGAATGGTATTGTGTTATTAATCGACTAAACTGAATCATAATTTATTTATTTTTTAAATTGAATAGCCTATCTAGGCTCTTCATATTCGGACTTCATAATTTCAATTGGTATTAGAGAAATGTTGCTCATTGACTTAATTTAACCGCTTGAGTTGATCCTATTTCGCTACAATGGAGTCTGAATCATCCAACAGTAATTCTAAACCACCATTTTTCACTAGTAATGATTATTCTTATTGGAAATGAAATATGAAATTTTTTTTAATATCTCTTGCAACAAGAGTTTGGAACTCTATTGAATATGTGCTTTGAAAAACCCTCTGAGTGATCCTTCCACTGGTGTGAAAATGTTAACACTTCATATCGAATGGGATAAGACTGATTCAGAGGGAATTGAGGCCAATGCTAAGGCTCTTTCATGCTATTGTTCCTGCTATGAGTTCTAGTTAATACAAGTGCATCTCCAAGTGTGAGATTGCAAAAGAAGCTTGGAGAAGAATGAAGAGAATTGTATTGGCATATCTTTGAATGAAATATAGGTCATGTAAATATAATATATTCATAATACAATTGAGAAAACAACAAAAACAAGGCTCTAAATCTGTGATTCCTACAATCATAGATTTTATACAATCTACTAAAAATAAAAATATTCTAATTCCTATATTCAACACTCCCCCTCAAGCTAGCGTGAAGACATTCAATAAATGCTGCTTGTCAATCGATGACTAGAGCAACATTGGTCCCACAGACTTTGTGAACATGTCTGCTAACTGATGAGAAGAAGAGACAAAGGAGGAAGTCACAATTCTAGTTCGAACCTTTACTCTAATGAAATGTATGTCAACCTCGATATGCTTGGTGTGCTTGTGAAGCACAAAATCAGAGGATAACATAATAGCAGATTTGTTATCACAAAATGAAGATGAAGGAATAGTCTCCTCAAAACCCAACTCTGCCAGAATAGAGTGAAGCCAAAAAATCTCACATATCCCATGTGCCATAGCTCGACACTCAGTCTCTACAGAAGACCTAGAAACAACCGCCTACTTTTTACTTTTCCAGGATATAAGATGATCACCATAAAAAGTAAAAAAGCTAGAAGTGGAACGCTGATCAATCCTAGATTCTGCATAGTCAGCATCAGTGAAACAAGAGAGCCAGATTAAAGACCAACTGTGAAGAGCAATCCCAAGCTAGGAGAAGTCTTCAAATACCTGAAAATGTGATGAACCGCGTCAAGCTACTCTGTACAAGGTGCATGCATGAGCTGACTCACAACACTAACCGCAAATGTTAAGTCAGGTCTAGTGTTGGTTGTGAGAACCCAAATATAAAAATAAAAATAAATAATTAAATAATAATAATTTTACAAATCTCAAATATTTTTCTTTTGAATCTTAAAGTGCAAATTAAATATTATTGGACGACCTTTTAATTAATTTTAAACCTAAATAAATTTGTGATGAAAGTATTTAGTTTTGAGGCAAGATTTTTATAAAGAATAATAAGGGACAAATTAGTAATTATATTTAAATTTAATAATAGTTGTGTTTTATTAAGTTAATGCGGAAAAAAATAATATAAAACAAAGGATAATTATTTAGAGTTTTGTTTAGATATACAAAACAACCCTAGGGCTTCTCACAATACTATAGCAGCAGCAACAACAGCAACGTGAGAGTAGTTGAGAGAAAAGCAAAAAAAATTAAAAATAATAAAATAATAATAACAAATAAAAAAGAGGTTACAACCAAGAAGAATTTTTTGGTGTGTGGTAAGTCTCTATCTTTCTTGTTCCTTTTGTTTTTGTTTTTTATCCTTAATCTGTTATTATTTAATTCATTGATGGAGAGATTGTACATGTATGTATTATATGTGTGTGTGTGTGTGTGTGTGTGTGTGTGTGTGTGTGTGTGTGTGTGTGTGTGTACGAGCACGAAATAATCTTCACTCATATAATTCTATTGATCAAGCTTGCTTCTTCAAATATCATTGTAACACCTAAAATCACAAACGTGAGCTAGCCGCAGGTGTGTGCCGGAAACTCCTCCGATGCCTAAGTCAGCAAATAGACTAAGGGCAAACGCTCTGTGAATTCGAGTGTATGAATTGCAATACCTAAGAAGAGGGTTTGGTATGAGCTTTTGTAGAATCTGTATGGCACAGTCCTAATAGGACTCTAACTCTCCTTTGTAGAGTCCTCCTAGGAATCGCATTCCTAAAAGATAATGCCTATCCTTTGTCACCCTCCTCACTGCAAGCCAAGTGAGATGGCACAACTCTTTGCTCGGCTTTCTGCCGTACAACCAGACTACTTTTGCTATGCCTACCATTAGCTTAGCCGTGCAACAGTTGCACAGTGCACCACGAAACTGACATTACGCGGCTTTCCTCTTAGCACAGTCAATCTCCCATCTCGGCCTGTTTTGACCGCCTTCCCTTGTAGCCCGGTTCAATCCTTGACCAGCATTATGAAGTAGCTAGGTCCTAGAATAGACCTTTACTAGTCCAATCAAACATCTTTTGGTGAGAGAGTTAAGAGAAAAGCAAAAAAAAAAAAATAAATAAATAAATAAAAAGATTGCAACCAAGGAAGAATTTTTGGTGTGTGGCAGGTTTCTATCTTTTTTCTTCCTTTTGCTTTTGTTCTTTTATCCTTAATCTATTATTATTTAATTCATTGATGGAGAGGTTGTACATGTGTATATATATACTGTTAAGAAATCTGAAGAGATAAATTCATGTGTAAAGAATAGGTGTAATTCTTAGTCCAAAAATTCTGCACAAAACCGCAAACTTTAGAAATTAAGAAACCATATTAAACGAATGAATGTTAACCTTCAATTTTTACAGCAACTTAATTACATATTGAAATTCATACCAGAATTTTTGTATAATTTTTGGGAGTCTAAATTGATATAAAATGATGCATTTAAATATGTCTAGAAAAATAGTGTATAACAGTAATTTCAAAAATGTCATTCTTTGGGTATAAATCTAAAAATTATCAAATTAGCGCCATTAGAGTTGTTTATGAGTCTAGTTTCTTACATTTTTGGCCTTGCATTGGTTGCTCATGTATATTAAGAGAATTGTCAATTTCTTTAAAGTGCTACAGAAAACGACCTGTTTGGATATAATTAATTGTAACTAATTCTTTCAACAAGAAAATCAAGTGAAACCAATTGAAAACTTGAGATATAGTAGTTGATATCTAAAGGGTTTTGGAATTTTTCCAATGGCGTAGAGTAGGTTTTTAGTTTTCAAAGTTAGCGAATAGTTTGGGAAAATCTGTCTAAAATTCTATTTTCACCTCAAAGCATCACTTGATTAAGTTTCAATCGGAACCCATGTCTTGGTTAAATTGGACCTTGAAGAACATGAACTTAGGTATTATTTAAGAGTAACGGTGAGTTGGGTTGAGCCGTGTTAGTACGCTTTAGTTTGAGGTTATTGAGTTTATTATTCTTTTTAGTATTTTTGAATTAGTAGTGACGTGTAGTTTTCATACTTGGTTCAAGGCACTAGTTGGACTTTCATACTCTATCCAAGGATTATATTATTCTATTTTTAGGTGAGTAGTTGCATGCTATGTATTTTTATAAATATTCTCTTTCCCTAAAACTATTTGAAAAGTAAATTGTTGTTTCGTGACTAGACAACCTTGGTTAAATTATTATGGTATTATTGGAATTGAGCTATTTCTAAAACATGTGTAAACTTAGCATACTGTAAATTATTTGCTATTGTCTCATGTTTATAATGGTGAATTACCATGTTTTTCGAAACTGAATTGTATTGATTATTGGGACCATCTATATATAAAAGTCCAAAGAATTTATTCCATTGTGTGTGGTGACTCCGGCTATTAGGGAACAAATCTGGTTTGGGCTGTGATGACTCTAGTGCTCAATGATTGTAAGGAAAAGACCTAAGCTATGCTAGGAAACCTTCAATTAGATTGTCTTAGAGAAAAGGCTCGAGTTGGCACCCTGAGAATGACTCTTGTCTTGGTTCAAAATGGATCCAACAGACTTATTGCCTCGAGAACCTTGTGGCATGTTACTTGTTAATAATGGTACCTAAATTATTGATGATCATGTTGTAATATGTTTTAAGTGAAGAATGTCATTTGTTATGTTATTGAGATATTGTAGACACCCCATTTTTTACCATCATCAAGACTTGGACATCATCGTTTGTGCACTCGATGATTATGCTTGTTTGTGTTCGTTTTGCGCACCCGAAGTCCTCGACGAAACCTTGTCTTTGAGCCTCTAAACCTTATCTGTTTTGTGCATGTTTTTGGACTTAGAGCTTGTTGCCTCTAGTTTGGAAGAGAGGGTGACCTGTCGACCATGGATTGTGCTTGTCGGCTACAAGTGGTGGCAGACAACCATTGGTCCCTTTTCCAATATTTGTTTGCCAGTTGTGCCATGCTGCTCACTGAGCTACATCTTCATACACGTGTATAGGAGGATGTATCTAAGATCAAGACTTGATTTTCTATATATAGGGGGGTTCCTCCCCTTTTGGAGGTTAGACATTTTAGTCCAAAAATCTCTCTCTCTAGAATTCTCTCTCCCTCTTGTTATTTTGTGCCTTAAAGTCTAGTTTCTCTACACTTTTGCACATCAACCCTTAATCAAACCTGGCCACCTTGGAGCTGAGGTCTCTTGGAGTCTTGTTTGTGCTCTAGAAGAAGGTTTAAGCTTGGATTGTTGCTTAATGTGTGCTTGAGCTTCAAGAGGTAGTTTACTTGATTAGTATACTTGCTTTGAATACTTGTTTTGCCATCCTTTTGTATTGTTTTTGGGCTGGTTTTCAGCTATAAAAAACTCTGTTTTTGAGGCTTAAAATGATGGCTTGAGGCTATCTTGTGTTAAGGGGTAATCCACCCTTCTTGTTGCTTAATTGTTTAGACTTTTGCACCATTTTTCATCACATTCAAATCAAACTTTTTGGGCCTTTTGACCAATGAAATTCAGAGGTTTTTCAGTGGTAAAAACCTTGTTTTGAAGTCCAAAATTGGAGGGGTTAGCCTCCCCTTCTTATGTCTTGTTTGCATGCCTAGTTAGCTTCATGAGTTAGCATGTTTTTCTAGCTTACCTTAGCTTTAGTCTAGCATGTTTTTACCTCTGTTTTGACCTCTTTTGGCTCTGTTTTGGGCTGGTTAATTCAATTGAGGCTTGTATTGCATAGTTGTAGGGTTAATTCCTTCACTAGCTTGATGTTTTAATGCTTTGATCATCATTGTTTTGAGTTGAAAGCATGTTTTAGTGTTGTTTTACACTCCATTTCAGCACTTCAAATCTCTGCAACCTCCCTCCATTCTTCACTCTTTTGTTTGCTTTGAAAGTGGTTTCAAACCACTTGTTTGCCTAAGTGTGAAATTGAGGTGTTGCACCTAATGGTTTAATCCCTTAGGGGATTCATTACCAACAGTGTAATGCCTCTTTCATACCCAAAGTAACTTGTGGTTTGAGCCATCTCTCTATTAGAGGACACTCACCTTTGGACTTAATCGGTTAAAGAATGGATAGGTAACTAAAATGAGTAAACCAAACATGGCAAGTAAAAGAGGCAAGATAAGCATCTTTCATGTTGCATTACATGTGTTTGAATCGACGTTAATTCGAACACGAGGAAAATGGGACATTTCATACTCAAAGTTATGAAATGTGCCACTTTCCTTGGTCACCATCACCCTTGATCATGCATAATAGGGTTGTGGTCTTTTGAGTCTTGTTTTGCACTCATTAAACTTGTACAAGCTTGGTTCCTTAACCATCATGCATGGAAAATGCTTGGTTGATGGTTTGAGAGCCGAGAGTTACACTCCTTTGAGTTTGTTTGATGATAAGGAGGGTAACAGTACAAATAACCCTTGAGAATACACTGCTTTGCCTCTGTTTGCTCTCTGTTGCAGCAAAAAAGGAAGTTCAGGGCAGAGGGTGGCCGACCGGCCACCACCAGTAGCCGACTGGCCACCAATGGTAGCCGACGGCCACCATTGGTAGCCAACCGTCCATCAATGAAGAAATTTGCTCAGTGTGATAGAAAAGGGGAGCAAAGGTGTTCTGGAGGTTGGTAGCCTCTTTGGTGTTCGAATACGCAAACAGATGCGTTCAGTGACAAGGTGGTGGCATTTTCGGGTGGAGGAACCAGCATGCATGCATCCCTCGCTTCCCGAGGCCATTTAATTGCTTTGTTTAGTTAATTAGTGGTAGCTTATTAATTAGTTCAATTGCTTTGTAATTAATTAGCTTAGTATTTAGCTAATTACTTTGATTTTAATATTTAATTAGCTTAGAATAAGTTAGTTATTTTTTCAATTGTTGTAAATTAGCTTAATTAGCGTAGCTAGTTAGCTTATTCTTTCAGACCATCCTTCGCGAGGGCGTAATGTTGTAATAAGTGTGCGTGTGTATGTGTATGTTTTCCAACCCCACGTCTTTCTCCCTTTTATTTAATCGCTTTCGATGGTTAGATTAGAGACATCTTTAATTAGCATACCTTATGCTTGCATGTTTGCATGCATTCATTTGTCTTGCATGCACCGAGGCTCGGCGCATCATTCAAACTGTATTGTCATTTCAATATCATCTTTGAATACATGTTTATCGCGTGTTGTTCAAATCGAATCATACGCCATATGAGTAGCCGAGCCTATTAATTGCATATTGCGTGTGTTGCATTAGGCATCTTGTATAGTTAGGATCATGCATCTTTCTAACTAGTTTCTATTTTGGCTTGGAGTACTGGGTGAGTTTTTACGCTTTAGCATACTTGTTTGAGCGTGATTGCCATGTTGCCATGTTTCGCATGCTCGCCATGAGCCTATATGCTTACTTGCTAACCTGTTTGAATGCTTGTGGATGAAGGCTTCGTTGTTTGAATTGGAACAATTCAAGGAATATGTGTTTTAAGCACACTTTGTTGGGGCAAATCATGTTTTTTTAAGCCTACTATGTTTGGTGGCAAAACCACATCTCTAAGCCCACTTGAGGGTGGCAAATTCAAACCATTTTCGAAAACAAACATGAGTTGAATTGTTCCAAGCCTTACGACTAATCTATACTTGATTGTGTGCGTCACATAGTAAAGCTAGTTTAATAACCAGAATAAGAACACATAACGTTTATAAAAATCATATCATGGTTAGTAGAGGCCGATCTTTGATCGGGTGAGCGGGGGTGCTCATTTCAGGACCTTCCCCTCTCGTACCTAAGTTCCCGAGCCGAGGCAACTTTGGTAATGACAGACACGTGGCGTTTGGCATGAGTTAGGGTTTCCTAAATTTTCCCAAAAATAAAATATTTAGGTGGCGACTCTGTATCTGGCAAAACAGTCCAATTTTGGCATTATTTTGATTTAAAATCGATTTTCCAGATTTGAACTCTTTGGTGTTTTCAGTTTCACATTGCACTTGTGAGATTAGATTCAGAACTACGGGAGTCCGAACTGTGAGGCCTTCTTTTTCAAACCCTTTCCGAAAGGCGAGGCGCGGAAAAAGGCAAGTCTACAGTTTTGTGACTCTGCTGGGGATTTAGAGAACTTTACTCGAATTCATGATATGTTGTTTTATTTACACTTATGTGTTTCTTTGCATTGGTGCGCCTAAGTCACGGTGTTTGCCATCTACTATTCCTGAGCAGTTTACCAGAGGCTTGCCTGGAAAAGCTTGCCAAAAGGCTGACCGGTTGCGGGCTCTGCCACGATGGGAACAAAACCCTTGGATATGGACTACCGCTGTACCGTTTGATCCTCCTTTCACTTCTCGGTGTTAGGAGCGAGAGGTATATTAGGTGGTCTTGCTGAGGTACCCTTTTTTGACCAATCGACGTAGTTGCATATCGAAAGCCATAGAGACTATTCCAAACTTGGACAGGTTGCTCACCCGAATGCAGGATTGTATGAAATCGCTTGTTTGCATAGTAAACCCCTAGATCCTGACGAAATTAGGACAGGGTAACCCTACCCCACCATAGGCTCTCACTTGCTGGATACGTGCTTTTAGCGTGAAACTCTGCAGTAATGTATGTATCAGTTGCCAATCTGGGTATCAGTTTTGGGGCAGAAATCAGTGTTTGAGTACAGTTATCCAGCTTATGATTGCAACTGTGTGTTGTTTCTGTTTGAGCCGAGGTGCTGTCCGGTTTCTGATTTTTTTTTGTTTCTTTTTTGCTTTATTTTCTTTTTTGCAAGGTAGTCTTTCACCATTGCTTCAGATGATTCTGTTACCCCCTAAGCACACTGGACCCGAGTTAGAAGGATTTGTAGATCTGGGGATCTAGTTAGGGGACAGCCAGTGTTTGTGTCACTCCCGCCGGTTACTAGACAGAGGAGGGTTCAACAAAATTTGCCAATTCAGCAGTCACCGTTTACCTCGCTTGTGCTCAGTCAGGCCTGATCATCTACTTCTACTCCAGACAGAGAGTACTCGCTGGTTTTGGCAGTTCAAAATCCTCTAGCCGATATGGAATATATGCTTCGACAACTCCAGCAAACTATTGAGGCTATGTAGCTAGATGCTACTCGCCAAGCAGAAGTCACCGCCCGCCAAGCGAAAATTGCAGCCCAGCAGACTGAGTTGATCGCTAGGCTGCAGCAACAACAACCCTAACAGGCAGTAGCCTCTGCATCCCATCCACCTCCTGCAAACATTCCAGTACTCGGAGCTACTACTCCCACAGCTAATGTCTAGGAAAATGCGGACATCCCAATGGATACGATTCCACCCCAGACCTCCAAAGCACCGGCATACCAAACAGAGGCGCCGTTTGAATTTGAGGTCGACCCTACTGCACTGAAAGTGAGCAAGCTGAAGAAGCTCTTTAAACGGGCACAGGGTGTGAACTCGATCCCTGATATAGAGGATGGCTATACTGAGTCGGCGGTGATGTTGCCGGACAGATTCAAGATGTCGCATATAGACCGGTTTGACAGTTCCGGGGATCCTACGGTCCATCTACGGTTATTCTCTGACATCCTACGACCCATGGGTCTCACCACACTACAGAAGCTATCGCTCTTTGGTCGGACCCTGTCAGGTATAGCAGTCATCTGGTATGGCAAACTCGAAGACTCTATAAAGAGAAACTGGGAAGAGATGGTCGAGGCCTTCATAGCACAGTACTCCTACAACACTCAAATCGAGGTCACTACTCGTGATCTCAAAGCAACTCGCCAGGAATCAAAAGAGGGCTTCTCTGATTTTGTGACTCAATGGAGGGCTAAGGCCTCCATGATGACTGTCCGGCCGACTGAAAAGGACCAAATCAGAATGGTGGTCCGTAATCTGCAACCAAGACTATTACAGAAGATGATAATCTTGCCTTTGTTTACTTTTGCTGACCTCCATGAGATAGGGGTGCAAATTGAGGATGCAATGAAGCAGGGTCTAATAAACCACAAGAAAGAGCAGCCCAAGAGGGCTTTCACACGCAATTCTAATACAACTACGAGTGGTAGTGCAGTTGTAAGGCCTTCCGATGTGGGTATAGTCACCACCACACCAAAAACTGCCAACCCCTTTGCCAGTACATTGATACAACCTCACAAACCTCGAAACACCAACCCCGAGGCCAAAGGGTCTTCACCCCTCTATACATGTCCTTATCCAAGGCCTTAGGGGTCCTGATCAAAAAGGGGCACCTTATGCTACTAGAGCCTCGCCCTCTACCCGATCCTCTTCCCTTGAAACACAACCTGGCCAAATATTGCGCTTTTCATCAACAACATGGTCACGACACTGACCTATGCTTCAGATTGCGTCATGAGATTCAAGATCTCATTGACAATAAGTGATAGCGCCTCCTCAAAAGCCTAATGCCACTACAAATCCCCTCCCACCACATAACAAGGTCCCTCCACCTCGGCAAACAAACATCATCCATTCACTGGCCGTCCCTTACGACCTCAGTATATACATCACCCCTGTCCACCAACCTAAGCCGACGCTGTTCATCTCGAAAAGCACAAATCTGTGCATGGTGAACGCGTCCACATTCCAACCCGAACCTGTGGTGGTGACTGTGGTAGATGAAGGCAGGCTAGCCTTGGTGGAGAGTGAGAATACTAGTCCAGTGCCTGAGGGCTCTGTGTATTTAGCTGAGGAGGAATACAACCCGTGTCGCTACATTATGCCAACCAATCAGGCCAAACCACAGCTAGAGTTGCCAACAGGAATGAGAGTCAGTGTAGTCTGGGAGGATGGCCTGAGCTAAATTCTGGATGATCTAGCAGAGTTGGAAGATGTCTTGGACAATCTGCAGTTCTGCGATGAACAAGATCCGGGGAATGTACAGATTGATTGGTTTGATCTGAATGGGTCGACAAACAACTCGGGGTGGCTCAGTGATGAACCTAATGTGGATGAGGGACCTCAACCAAAGCTGGAATAGCTAGAAGCAGGAACTGCTACAAGGGCCGGAATGGCCGAGGACAAGGGAAAATTGCCGGAGAGCACCGATATTAAGAATTCTGCTCAGGAATCAGGCATTGTTAGTACTGTTGTTACAGAGCAAAAAGCCGCACTGAACCGGTTTGAATAGGAAAGGGATGGGAATAATCAGAAGCCTGGAAAAGCCCAAGGCCTTGCGGGGAATAATTGTGATATTGACATGGGAGTACTTACAACAGAACCGAACAATTGTCTATCGGTTGCCGGAGGAATATGGTGGGAAGATAATGATCTACATCTTTCCCACACTAATAAGGATTGGGGTCAGTACCTGCCAGACGACACTTGGTACTCTAAGGAGGTGGATCACATGACCAAGAGCGGGCAATACTTCAAGCCCCCGCACTTGGACCAACCCGAAGCATCCGAAAAGGATAAGGAAGCTAAAAAATAGAGGGAAAAACTGTTAGAGGAAGAGGCTATACTGAAACAGTTGAAGAGGATCCAAGCGGACATATCTATTTGGGGGTTGCTCATGGCTTCGCGCGTGCACCGGCAAGTTGTCATGTCAGCAATGGATAAGGCCAAGCTGTCTATCGACACAACCCCAGAACAATTCGTGGGACTTTTCTTCCCAGGAGGTGCTTCGCCGACTTTGACCTTCTCGGATAAGGAATTATTGCCCGAGGGCTCTGCGCATAACAAACCCTTATACATCTCAATTGAATGTAGAGAGAAGTGGGTGCCAGTTGTATTGGTTGACACTGGGTCTGCGATTAATGTTTGTCCGTCGCACACAGCCTATGCTATTGGCTTGAAGCCGGCAGACTTTGTACCCACGGCCCAGGTGATCCGGACATACGACAACACGAGCAGAGAAGTGATGGAAACAATGCAAGTCAGAGTACAAGTTGGCCTAGCACAACAGGATGTTGAGTTTCACGTCCTCGACGTTCCGGCCACTTTTAACTTACTCCTTGGACGGCCATGGCTGCAGCAAGTGAAAGTTGTTTCTTCCACTCTTCATCAAATGTTAAAGTACCCTCTTGGAAAGGGGGTAGCCATTGTGTTTGGAAATTCATCTATACATCCTCCGCCGGAGGTTACTACAGCAATACTAGAGATTGTACATGGCGATGAAGATGTTTTCATGTCTGTGTTTACCTTGGCTGAGGCCCGGGTGGTGCAAAATTTCTTGGCTATTAATGAGGGGTTGTACGTTAGTGCTCAATCAGTCTACCTCATGAACAGGCTACAACATATACCCAGGATGGGATTAGGAAAGAGTGGCCAGAAGGGCGTTACTGCACTAGCCGAAGTGCCACATAACTCTCATGCCTTTGGCTTGGGCTAGACGCCCACCAAGGAGGACTGGGTGAGAAAAGGGAAGGAAATGGCAGGAAGAGCCAAAGCTAAGCAAAGTGGGAAGCACTATAAGCCTGTGCATAGACCAATTCAGGGAACTTTGAACAACAGCTTTGTCTGGGAGGGGGAAGACTTCCCATTTCGCGGTTTTCCTGAGCCATGGTTGAACTTTGAGAAGCAGCGTCTGCCCGGCTTTGAAATTTTCTTCGACCTACAGCTGCAAGAGGGTGAAGCCATAGAGGAACATATTGAATTGACTGCTGAAGCTGAACAGAGTACAAAAGGTGAGTCCAACAGCAGTGAAGTTGAGATAGGAGCAACACTGGCTTGTCTCCTTTCGGATCCTTAGATCAAACCAGAGAGCTTGGGGGATGACTTCGCTGTTTCCATGATCGGAGACCAATCAGGTGTGGACCCTTCCAATGGTATTCTAGATGCATCTAACGCACCCTCTCTCATTTGGCAGTTAAAGGAAGGCTTTTTGTCCAGCAGTTCTGCATCAGGTAGTGAGTCGGAATCTGATTCCGCAGAGTCTGTGGAGTCAGAATCAGATTCCAATTCTTCTGAGTCAGAGTCCGGTATTCCTGGGATTGATAACCCGGATGCCGTAGTTTTTGTCCAGGTCGTCTTTTTCTTTTTCTTTTGCGTCAGTTGTAACCGAGGAATTGGATGAGCTGGGACTTTTGAATGTTAATACCACTGCTATTTCTGAGTACTTCTCTATGCCACTTATATATTGCATTGATCATGACTTTCAAAATTTTGATAAAAACGATGATGAAGGAATTCCTCTGGTTTTGAAACATTTGATTGATTGAGAGGAGGAGAGGTATGTAAAACCCCTTGTTGATGAAATCATTTCAATTAATGTGGGTACTGAGAAGGATCCGTGTCTGGTCTAGATCGGGTCCACGTTGTCTGTGGAGGAACGCGAGCGCTTAGTCACTTTATTAAAAAATTTTAAAGATGCTTTCACGTGGTCCTACGAAGACATGCCTGGAATTGATTCTGAGATTGTACAGCATCGGATCCCTCTTGACCCCGGGGCCCGATCCGTCAAGCAGAAGCATCGGAGAATACGCCTGGATTGGGCTTTGAAGATTAAGGAAGAGGTCACCAAGCAGATAGACGTAGGGTTCTTCCTAGTATCTGAGTATCCGACTTGGTTGGCCAACATTGTTTCGGTGCCGAAGAAAGATGGCAGAATTCGGGTGTGTGTGGATTTCAGAGATCTGAATAAGGCCAGTCCGAAGGACGACTTTATTGCAGGCCATGCATTGCTCTACCGCACATCGATGAATTGGTGGACTTCATCGCAGGCCATGCATTGCTCTCCTTTATGGATGGATTTTCCAAGTACAACCAGATCTTGATGGCACCCGAGGACAGGGAGAAGACTGCCTTTACCACACCGTAGGGAACCTACTGCTACAGGGTGATGCCGTTCGGTCTGAAGAATGTTGTGGCTACTTATCAACGGGCTGCAACCACAATTCTACATGACATGATCCACAAAGAGGTTGAGATGTATGTGAATGACATGATTGTCAAATCCAAGGAAAAAGAGGGCCACTACACCGCCTTGAAGAAATTCTTTCAACGGATCAGAGAATATCGGTTGAGGTTGAATCTACAGAAGTGCACATTTGGGGTAACAGCAGGGAAAATACTGGGTTTCTTGATCACACAGAGAGGCATCAAGGTTGATCCTTCTAAAATCAAGGCCATCTTAGAAATACCACCACCAAGGACTGAAAAGGAGGTGAGAGACTTTCTGGGTAAAGTGCAATTCATAAGACGGTTTATTGCAAAATTAACCTCGACTTGTGAACCACTATTTGATCTCCTAAAGAAAGGAAAGAAATCCCAATGGGATGATCGATGTCAGTTTGCTTTTGAGCAGATCAAGCAGTACCTCCAGAGCCTACCCGTGTTGTCACCGCCAGGGCCGGGGAAGCCGTTGATTTTGTATCAGTCAGTTACCGACACGACTATGGGCTGCATGCTTGCACAGGAATCTGAGGATAGAGTGGAGAAAGCCATCTATTACCTGAGCAAAAAGATGCTGGAATATGAGACCCGTTACACCCCATTGGAGAAGGCTTGCTTAGCCTTGGTATGGGCTACCAGGAAGTTGAGGCACTACCTGTTAGCTCACTCCATAATTCTAGTTTCAAGATTAGATCCCATCAAATATCTCTTTGAGAAACCAGCACTTACGGATAGGCTAGCTCGTTGGCTGCTTCTTCTCTTCGAATTTGATTTGAAGTATGTAACTCACAAGTCTGTTAAGGGAAGAACGGTAGCTGAGTTCCTGGCAGATCACCCAGTGGAAGGGGATGAAGCGGTAGAATACCTATTCTCGGATGAAGCTATTCTGCAAGTTGAGGAAGAGATTTGGATAATGTACTTTGACGGAGCTTCTAACCAGTATGGTTATGGGATAGGGGTGTTGCTGATAGCACCCGACAATTCCCATATACCTTTAGCCTTCAAACTCCTTTTCAAAGTATCTACTAACGTAGCAGAATACGAAGCGTGTATCGCTGGCTTGGAAGCCGCCCTGGAACTAGGGGCAAAAAGGTTGGACGTGATTAGGGACTCAAACCTGGTTGTGTCTCAAGCAAAAGGAGACTGGAAGGTTAAGGAAGAAATGTTGAAAATCTATCACCAAACCTTTGATGTTCTGATTCCTAGGTTTGAGAAGCTAACCTTCACGCATCTATTAAGAGAGAACAACAAGTTCGCTGACGCTTTATTAACTCTATCTTCCATGATAGACATCTTGTCGGGAGTTCTAATACGACCAATGTGTCCAATCATCATTGAACAGAGATATGTGCCAGCCTACGAGTTGATCGACGCAATAGATGAAGTACAAGATTAGAACCCCTGGTATCATGATATCTGGAACTTCTTGGAAAAGAAGGCTTTTCCACTAGAGGCAAATGCCAAAGATAAAAGGACAATACAGAGAATGGTTGCTCAATTTATCATCTGCGGGGGTAAGTTGTACAAATGGGGCCATTTGGGAATGCACAAGTTGTGTGTTGATGCAGAAGAGACGAAGCACCTAATGGAGGCCATCCACGGAGGAGAGTGCAGAGCGCACATGAGCGGAGTAATGCTAGCCCGGAAGATTCTTAGGCAGGCCTACTACTGGTCAACCATGGAGGAGGATTGCATTGGTTTTGTTCGGCGATGCCACAAATGCCAAATTCATGCAAATCGCATGAACATCCCGCCTTCGAAGCTGTACAACATGACTTCACCATGGCCTTTTTCAGTCTGGGAAATTGATGTTATTGGGGCAGTTACGCCAAAAGGCTCGTATAGGCATGACTATATCCTGGTGGCAATAGACTACTTTACAAAGTGGGTTGAAGCCCAATCCTATGTCGTCTTGAAAGCGTCGCATGTGGCCAAGTTCATCAGGACTAACATCATTTGTTGCTATGGGGTCCTGAATGAGATCATTTCAAATAATGGTTCCCACTTCAAGAAAGAAGTGATCGACTTGTTGGAGAAGTACAACATGGCTTTTCATAAGTCATCCATATATCGGCCGCAAACCAATGGAGCTGTTGAGGCCGCCAACAAGAACATCAAGCACATTTTGCAGAAAATGGTTTAGACTTACAGGGACTGGCCAGACAAATTGCCATTCACTCATTGGGGCTACAGGACTTCAATTTGAACATTTACTGGGGCAACTCCGTATTCTCTGGTTTATGGAATGGAAGCTATTCTGCCGATTGAAATAGAGGTTCACTGCGGGTTATGGCTGAGTGCCAGATAGCAAAAGCAGATTGGCAGCAGAGCCGGTTCAAGGAACTAATGTTGTTTGATGAGAGGAGGCTGAAAGCACTGTACCATGTTCAAGGATATCAACGTAGAATCGCCAGGGCTTTCAACAAGAAAGTAAAGTCCAGGAATCTGAAAGAAGGGGATTTGGTGCTGAAAGACAACTAAGCTCCCATCTATGACCCTAAGGGCAAGTTCAGACCTAATTGGATTGGTCCTTATATCATCAAGTCGATCTGGTCAGGTGGAGCTATGATTCTTATGGACCTAGATGGCCTAGAATTCTCCCAACCGATCAACATGGACAAGTTGAAGAAATACTGTCCTTGAGTGGCTCGCTAGGCCGAAAACACGGAAGGGTGACCTAGGCAAAAGTTAGAGCACAAAAAATTTGAAATAAGAAAAATTGAGCTCGCAAGGTTGAAAACCCAGAAAGGGCAGCCTTGGCAAAAGTTAGAGCGGAAAAAGGAGAGTGTTAATACACGAGTGAACCCGAACCGAACTACGTAAGGCTTGATTCTCATCTTCAAGATACGTAGGCAACTTCATTCTGAAGTTCAGCCATAAACACTTCAAACTCAACTGTCCTGTCCATGAGATTGTTCAAGTCATCTTTGTCTTTTCTGTATCCAAGAGTTCGATTGTGATCTTCACTGTGAGAGCCGGTTACAGTATAGTGCAGTGCTATTCAGACAAGGGGCAATTTTCCATTACAGTGCAGTGCTATTCAAACAAGGGGCAACTTTCCATTTGTTGGATTCAAGGTTGTACATCTCGAGGATAGATTCCATGTGTGTCAAGTTGTGATCCTCATCGAAAATGGTTTTGGAAAAGTTTAAATAAAAGTTGATTTTGTTCAAATTAATCTTTTTACAACTTAGACCATTTTTGGACCAAAAGGAAAATTTCTAGTGCCCACAATTTCAAATTCATTGATTTCAGTACAAAATTCTCTAACTCTTGATACAAATCAAAGTTGCTTTTTATTACATTCAAAACGAAAACTTGAAAGTACAGATCAAAGCAATAAACTTGGGGAATAGATAAATCAGGTGTTTCTGCATCCCCTCCTTGAGCTTGTGGAAGCTTCGGATGCTAAAGTAGGCCCGGTTTGTGCCTCATCTTCAAGCCAAGCCAGGCATTCGTCAGAAAGGGCGCAACAGAAATTGGGAGCAGGAGCCAGAAGTTCTCTTGTCCTCCAAGCATTGGGATATCGAGCTAATTGTGAGCCTCGAACGAAAAATAAAGCCGGGTACTCTACCCCCTCTTTTGGGCAAGTCTGATCGTGTCCGAACTGATCCCTAAACTGAAATGGAAATATAATACACATAGGTCAAGCCAACCAGCTGAATACCAGGTTGTCGAGATATGTTTGTAGCTCATCTCGGGCAGATCAAACCGGGGGCAACGCCAAGCAATGTCAGCAGCGGACTTGTTGCACATCCAATGGTACCACCACCCTTCGTTCGGGAAATCAACTAGCCGTTGGCGAAAGAAATAGCCTCGCGTTGAATATATAGGGCAAGTCTACTACTTTCAACCTGTCCATAAGCCATATCTGGGGAGGGATGAAAGATAAGAGAGATTAAAGAATAGAGAAGTGTATGTGAAGAAAAAAAGTGAGAAAGGGTTTTGAGAGAAAACAGAGCCTGCGTGCCGAGTGATGTGAGAAGCACATGTGAGATTAGGTGGGAAACATTACCTACAAAAGTAGTGGACTTCCTGCAAATTTGGTCATCTCCCGCCAATGAAAGGCTTCCAAGCCCATCAGAGTCTCGACCAATGCTAAGCCAATGCAGCTCTTCCCCTCTTTCAAGCCTTGGGCCACTTCGATCAAGCAAATGCTAGACCCTCTGAAACCCAGGGCAAGAAGAAAATGAGCCAACATACACAAACAAAGGACATGCTGTCGAAAACTCTGCCAACACGGTCGCCGCATCACCAGCGTCAAAAAATCGATGAATCAAACTGGGGATATCCAGCTCTCCGTTATGAGCCAATGATCGAGCCTCATGTAAAGTGAGCCCACACATCCTTCCTAGAGCTTGGTGTAGACACCCCATTTTTGACCGTCCTCGAGACTTGGACGTCATCGTTTGAACACTCGATGATCATTCATGCTCATGTTCGTGTTGAGTTTCTGAAGGTCTCGGCTGCGCACCTTGCCTTGGAGCCTCTCAACCTGTCTGTTTTGTGCTTGGTTGTGGACCAAGAGCTTGTGGTTTTGTTTCTGAGGAAATGAGGTGGCTTGTTGGCTAGCCCTACAACCCATCGGCCAGGCCCTGTGCCTATCGGCCATGCCCTCTCTCCATCGGCCATCAGTGTTGGCCGATCGGCACTTTTTTTGGTCGATCGGCCATTTTTTTGGCCGAGACCCCTTTTTCTGCTTTTGCGGATATTTTCCTTCCAGCTGGTGCCAGCTGTTGGTCACTTGGTGTATCCTTCATACACGTGTATGGATGGATTCAAACAAGTCCTAGCTTGTTCAAGAAGCTTGGGACTTGGTTTTCTATAAGAAGGGAGGCGCTTCTCCCTTTCCAGAGGTTCTGAAAATTGGTTTTAGAGATATACATATCTCTCTCTCTCTCTCTCTATACTTGTGCTTGTTTGTGCTCAAAAGTGTAGTTTCTTCACACTTTTGCACACAAACACCTAGTGAAACGCCTTCATTACTGAGCTGAGGTTCTTGGAGGTTGCATTTGGGTGGTTTAAGCTTGGTTTTTTCCTTTGAGGTTGCTGTTCTAAAGAGGTTCTTCAAGGATGAGTCCCTTACCTCTTAAAGCTTTGTGTCCATAGCTTATTTAGCTAACTTTTCATGTTTCTTTTGGCTTAGCTTTCAACTGAAAAAAGTTTTGTTTTGAAGTGCATAACATGTTTGTTTAAGGCCTCTTTGGTGTTGGGGGTGGTCTACCCCCTTTAGAGCCTTGTTTGGCCTTGTTTTGAACCATCTCTTTAGGCCTTCGAGATCACCTTTATTTGGCCTCTTCAC